>OY757025.1:125881392-126036805 GCA_963580285.1 Lucinisca nassula
CAACCAGAAGAAGGGGCACGTGAGTCGCAGTCTGTATGAATGAACTTGTAGTCCGGATTCTAGTCTACACATACATGTAAACATTTCTTCCGTACGTCAAGGCATTCTGGATCTTTGAAACATTGAATATTGAACAAAGTCAATAAATTGGAACCCCTCATTATGCTAACTTTGAACTATTACAACCAGAAGAAGGGACACGTAAGTCGTAGTCTTTATAAAAAGAACTTGTTGTCCGGATTCTGATCTACACATACATGTTAACAATTCTTCCGTACGACAAGGCATTCTTGATCTATTAAACATTGAATATTGAGCAAAGCTTATAAATTGAAAAACAATCCCGGAAAAAGCTATTATGCTAACTTTGAACTCTTACAACCTGGAGAAGGGGTACCTCAGGTATAGTCTGTATATATGAGCGCGTAGTCCCCATTCCGATCTACACCTACATATAAACATTTTGTTCGTACGCCGAGGCGTTGCCGAACTACACAGTTCCAAAGTATTGTAAATTGGAAAAATAACTTAGCAAATTTTCATGTCGTGTCGGAAACGGCCATTATGCTAACTTTGAAGTCTTACAACCTAGAGAAGGTGTACCTCAGGCGTAGTCTGTATACATGAGCATGTAGTCCCCATTCCGATCTACAAGTACGTGTAAACATTTTGTCCGTACGCCGAGGCGTTGCCGAGCTACACATTTCCAAAGAAGGCTATGTCTTGAATAATAAGGAAATGAACAAGTTTGGCCATCTCAATTTGGCCATCTTCGTACTCCAGCTTATACCCTAACCCGCAACCGCAAGTAAGCAAATCACCTATACCCTAACCCTTTGGACAAAATTCTTGGACAAACCTCGTTTCAACCCCTTACCCTAACCCTAACCCTGACCCTGACCCTAACCCTGACCCTGACCCTGACCCTGACCCTTACCCTAACCCTGACCCTGACCCTAACCCTAATCCTAACCCAACCCTAACCCAACCCTAACCCCAACCCTAACCCTAACCCTAACCCCAACCCTAACCCTAACCTAACCCTTACCCTAACCCTTTGGACTGGTTTTGCTTCTTCAACCAATGATTAAGCATAGTTTAGCACTGGTTTTGCTAACCCGAACAAGTCTGAAGAAAGATAAGATGGTATAAGTCTTCGACTAAATACTTCGTATCAGATACCGCATTGAAACAGCAACCAAGTATGAAGAATAATAAGGTGATATAAGTCTGCGACTAAATGCATGGTATCAGATATACAGCGGTCAAGTCTGACATATAATATGTATGCGTTTCAATACTTGGTATCAGATATCGGATTCATACGGTGCCCAAGTCTGAAGAATAATAAGGTAGTATAAGTCAGCGGCTAAATACATGGTATTAGGTACCAGCTTGGTACAGTGGCAAAGTCTGAAGAATAATACGGTGATATAAGTCTGCAGCTAAATACATTGTATCGGATACTGGCTTGGTACAGCGGCCAAGTCCATAGAATAATAAGGCAATATAAGTCTGTGACAAAATACATGCTATCAAATACCAGCTTGGTACAGCCGCTAGGTCTGAAGAATAATAATGTGATTTATGTCTGCAAATAAATACTTGGAATCAGATACCGGCTTGGTACAGGGTAAAGTCTGAAATATAATATGTTTGCATTTCAATACTTTGTATCAGATACCGGATTCATACAACACGCAAGTTTGAAGAATAAATAGGTGGAATAATTCTGGGCCTAAATACTTGGAATCAGCTACCGGCTTGGTGCAGCGGCCAAGTGTGTAGAATAATAAGACAGTTTAAGTTCTCAACCCAAAATAAAATCCCCCAACCCTCATCAATTTCTACGTTACCCTGTGTACGATATGATTTTGTATAACTTAAATGGGGTTTAGGTCAAGGAAGTCAGGGTTGGAGAATATTATTTTGTAATTGTATAGAGAAATGTCTGACAATTCTTAACCCCAAATAAAATTCCCCAACCCTGATAGTTATCTACGTTACCCTGTATATGATAACATTTTTCATACCCAAGAAGGTGTTAAGGTCATCGAAGCCTCGGTTGGGAATTTTATTTTATGCTCACATAGAGATACGTCTCAAAGTTCTCAACCCCAAATAAAATCCCCCAACCCTTTTCAATTTCTACGTTACCCTGTGTACGATACCATATTGTATAAATTATATAGGGTTTAGGTCAAGGAAGTCAGGGTTGGGGAACATTATTTTATAATTGTATTGAGAAACTTCTGACAATTCTTTACCCCAGATAAAATTACCCAACCCTGATGGTTATCTACGTTACCCTGTATATGATACCATTTTGTATAAATTATATGGGGTTTAGGTCAAGGAAGTCAGGGTTGGGGAATATTATTTTATAATTGTATTGAGAAACTTCTGACAATTCTTTATCCCCAATAAAATTCCCCAACCCTGATGGTTATCTACGTTACCCTGTATATGATACCATTTTGTATAAATTATAACGGGTTTCGGTCAAGGAAGTCAGGGTTGGGGAATATTATTTTATAATTGTATTGAGAAACTTCTGACAATTCTTTACCCCCAATAAAATTCCCCAACCCTGATGGTTATCTACGTTACCCTGTATATGATACCATTTTGTATAAATTATATGGGGTTTCGGTCAAGGAAGTCAGGGTTGGGGAATATTATTTTATAATTGTATTGAGAAACTTCTGACAATTCTTTACCCCCAATAAAATTCCCCAACCCTGATGGTTATCTACGTTACCCTGTATATGATACCATTTTGTATAAATTATATGGGGTTTCGGTCAAGGAAGTCAGGGTTGGGGAATACTATTTTATAATTGTATTGAGAAACTTCTGACAATTCTTTACCACCAATAAAATTTCCCAACCCTGATGGTTATCTACGTTACCCCGTTCAGATACCATTTTTCATACCCAACATGGTGTTTATGTCATAGAAGCCTCCGTTCAGGAATTTTCTTTTATGCTAACATAGAGAAACGTCTCAAAGTTCTCAACCACAAATAAAATTCCCCGACCCTCATAAAAGTCTACGTTACCCTGTATATGATACCATTTTGTATAACTTATATGGGGTTTAGGTCAAGGAAGCCAGAGTTCGGGAATATTATAATATAATTGTATTGAGAAACTTCTGTCAATTCTTTACCCAAAATAAAATTCCCCAACCCTGATGGTTATCTACGTTACCCCGTTTATGATACCATTTTTCATACCAAAGATGGTGTTTATGTCATACAAGCCTCTGTTCAGGAATTTTCCTTTATGCTTACATAGAGAAACGTCTCAAAGTTCTCAACCACAAATAAAATTCCCCGACCCCTATAAAATTCTACGTTACCCTGTATATGATACAATTTTGTGAATTCTTATATGGGGTTTAGGTCAAGGAAGTCAGGGTTGGGGAATATTATTTTTTAATTGTGTTGAGAAACTTCTGACGATTCTTTATCCCAAATAAAATTACCCATCCCTGATGGTTATCTACGTTACCCTGTAGCATTTTTCATACCCAAGATGGTGTTTATGTCATAGAAGCCTCCGTTCAGGATTTTTCTTTTATGCTAACATAGAGAAACGTCTCAAAGTTCTCAACCACAAATAAATTACCCCGACCCTCATAAAAGTCTACGTTACCCTGTATATGACACTGTATATGACACCATTTTGTATAAATTATATGGGGTTTAGGTCAAGAAAGTCAGGGTTGGGGAATGTTAAAATATAATTGGATTGAGAAACTTCTGTCAATTCTTTACCCAAAATAAAATTCCCCAACCCTGATGGTTATTTTCGTTACCCTGTTTATGATACCATTTTTCATACCAAAGATGGTGTTTATTTCCTAGAAGCCTCGCTTCAGGAATTTTCTTTTATGCTAACATAGAGAAACGTCTCAAAGTTCTGGCTTGGTACAGTGGCTAAGTCTGAAGAATAAGAATGTTGTATAAGTCTGCGACTAAATACATAGTGTCAGATACCGGTTTGGTACAGCCGCTAAGTCTGAAGAATAATAAGGTGATATAAGTCTGCGACTAAATACATGGTATCGGATACCGGCTTGGTACAGCGGCTGAGTCTGAAGAATGATATGGTGATATAAGTCTGCGAAAAAATACTTGGTATCAGCTACCGGGTTGGCACAGCGGTCAAGTCTGACATATAATATGTTTGCGTTTCAATACTTGGTATCAGATACTGGATTCATACAGCACCCAAGTTTGAAGAATAATTTGGTCGTATAAACATGCAGCTAAATACATGGTATCAGATACCAACTTGGTACATCCCCCAAGTCTGAAGAATAATAAGGTGATATAAGTCTGTGGCTAAATACATAGTATCAGGAAGCAGCTTGGTACAGCAGCCAAGCTGTAGAATAATAAAGTGATATAAGTCTGCGACTAAATACATGGTATCAGATACTGGCTTGGTACAGCGCCTAAGTCGGAAGAATAATATGGTGATTAAAGTCTGTGAATAAATACTTTGAATAAAATACTGGCTTGGTAAAGCGACTAAGTCTGAAGAATAATGGCGTGATATAAGTCTGCGACTAAATGCGTGGTATCAGATACCGGCTTGGTACAGCTGCTAAGTCTGAAGAATTAGAAAGTGATTTAAGTCTGCGAATAAATACTTGGAATCAGATACCAGCTTGGTACAACGGTCAAGTCTGACATATGATATGTTTGCATTTCAATACTTTGTATCAAATAGCGGATTCATATGGGACTTAAGTTTGAAGAATAATTAGGTGGTATAAGTGGCTAAATAGTTGGAATCAGCTACTGGCTTGGTTCAGCATCCAAATGTGAAGAATAATAAGGCTGTTTAAGTCTGCGTCCAAATACTTAAAAATCAGATATCAGCTTTGTACAGCAGCCAAGTAATAAGAATAATACGGCATGAAACAGGCATTATGCCAATTTTGAACTATTACAACCAGAAGAAGGGGCACGTGAGTCGCAGTCTGTATGAATGAACTTGTAGTCCGGATTCTAGTCTACACATACATGTAAACATTTCTTCCGTACGTCAAGGCATTCTGGATCTTTGAAACATTGAATATTGAACAAAGTCAATAAATTGGAACCCCTCATTATGCTAACTTTGAACTATTACAACCAGAAGAAGGGACACGTAAGTCGTAGTCTTTATAAAAAGAACTTGTTGTCCGGATTCTGATCTACACATACATGTTAACAATTCTTCCGTACGACAAGGCATTCTTGATCTATTAAACATTGAATATTGAGCAAAGCTTATAAATTGAAAAACAATCCCGGAAAAAGCTATTATGCTAACTTTGAACTCTTACAACCTGGAGAAGGGGTACCTCAGGTATAGTCTGTATATATGAGCGCGTAGTCCCCATTCCGATCTACACCTACATATAAACATTTTGTTCGTACGCCGAGGCGTTGCCGAACTACACAGTTCCAAAGTATTGTAAATTGGAAAAATAACTTAGCAAATTTTCATGTCGTGTCGGAAACGGCCATTATGCTAACTTTGAAGTCTTACAACCTAGAGAAGGTGTACCTCAGGCGTAGTCTGTATACATGAGCATGTAGTCCCCATTCCGATCTACAAGTACGTGTAAACATTTTGTCCGTACGCCGAGGCGTTGCCGAGCTACACATTTCCAAAGAAGGCTATGTCTTGAATAATAAGGAAATGAACAAGTTTGGCCATCTCAATTTGGCCATCTTCGTACTCCAGCTTATACCCTAACCCTAACCCTAACCCTAACCCTAACCCTAACCCTTAACCCTAACCCTAACCCTAACCCTAACCCCTAACCCTAACCCTAACCCAAACCCTAACCCTAACCCTAACCTACGCAGAACCTTTTAAACCCTCTTTAACCCTAAAACCTATAACAAACCCTCACAGACCTCCTATCAAACCCACGAAGAACTCAAAACCCTTGGCGACTTCAATCAGGCCCTCTTCGTCAGCGTCTTCCATCTCTCCACCTGAAACGAACAAAATCAGGAGATATCGCAAAATAGCACGACACGGTTAAATGACGACAGTAAACGTCATTAGTTTCAGTTCACAACCAATACAAGCTATGTTAACACAAACATACAGATCTACGCAAAACATTGTTCATTTTCCAGCCACAAATCGTGGGCAACACGGACCATAAAGGTATGATATTCGGGCCCTTTTTTGACCTTTGACCTCTAAGTATGACCTTGACCTTGGAGGTACGGACCTGGGTTTTGCACATGACACATCGTCTCATAATGGTTAACATTTGTACAAAGTAATTTCAAAATCCATCCAGAAATAAGAAAGGTATTGACTGCGTCAAAGTTTCGGACGGACGAACGAACGGACGGACGGACGAACGGACGGACAGGGGCAATGCTATTTGCCCTTCCACCATTCTTCGAATGGCGGGGGCATAACAAAAATAAAGTATTACACCAAACAGTGTTCATTTTCCAGCAATATATAACAAGGGCGACACGGACCATACCGGTATGATGCTCGTTTCTATTCTTAATACCTAACCCTAACCCTAACCCTAACCCTAACCCTAACCCTAACCCTAAACCCTAACCCCTAACCCTAACCCTAACCCTAACCCTAACCCTAACCCCTTCCTTTATGCTTACATAGAGAAACGTCTCAAAGTTCTGGCTTGGTACAGTGGCTAAGTCTGAAGAATAAGAATGTTGTATAAGTCTGCGACTAAATACATAGTATCAGATACCGGTTTGGTACAGCCGCTAAGTCTGAAGAATAATAAGGTGATATAAGTCTGCGACTAAATGCGTGGTATCAGATACCGGCTTGGTACAGCTGCTAAGTCTGAAGAATTAGAAAGTGATTTAGGTCTGGGAATAAATACTTGGAATCAGATACCAGCTTGGTACAACGGTCAAGTCTGACATATAATATGTTTGCATTTCAATACTTTGTATCAAATACCGGATTCATATGGGACTTAAGTTTGAAGAATAATTAGGTGGTATAAGTGGCTAAATAGTTGGAATCAGCTACTGGCTTGGTTCAGCATCCAAATGTGAAGAATAATAAGGCTGTTTAAGTCTGCGTCCAAATACTTAAAAATCAGATATCAGCTTTGTACAGCAGCCAAGTAATAAGAATAATACGGCATGAAACAGGCATTATGCCAATTTTGAACTATTACAACCAGAAGAAGGGGCACGTGAGTCGCAGTCTGTATGAATGAACTTGTAGTCCGGATTCTAGTCTACACATACATGTAAACATTTCTTCCGTACGTCAAGGCATTCTGGATCTTTGAAACATTGAATATTGAACAAAGTCAATAAATTGGAACCCCTCATTATGCTAACTTTGAACTATTACAACCAGAAGAAGGGACAAGTAAGTCGTAGTCTTTATAAAAAGAACTTGTTGTCCGGATTCTGATCTACACATACATGTTAACAATTCTTCCGTACGACAAGGCATTCTTGATCTATTAAACATTGAATATTGAGCAAAGCTTATAAATTGAAAAACAATCCCGGAAAAAGCTATTATGCTAACTTTGAACTCTTACAACCTGGAGAAGGGGTACCTCAGGTATAGTCTGTATATATGAGCGCGTAGTCCCCATTCCGATCTACACCTACATATAAACATTTTGTTCGTACGCCGAGGCGTTGCCGAACTACACAGTTCCAAAGTATTGTAAATTGGAAAAATAACTTAGCAAATTTTCATGTCGTGTCGGAAACGGCCATTATGCTAACTTTGAAGTCTTACAACCTAGAGAAGGTGTACCTCAGGCGTAGTCTGTATACATGAGCATGTAGTCCCCATTCCGATCTACAAGTACGTGTAAACATTTTGTCCGTACGCCGAGGCGTTGCCGAGCTACACATTTCCAAAGAAGGCTATGTCTTGAATAATAAGGAAATGAACAAGTTTGGCCATCTCAATTTGGCCATCTTCGTACTCCAGCTTATACCCTAACCCGCAACCGCAAGTAAGCAAATCACCTATACCCTAACCCTTTGGACAAAATTCTTGGACAAACCTCGTTTCAACCCCTTACCCTAACCCTAACCCTGACCCTGACCCTAACCCTGACCCTGACCCTGACCCTGACCCTGACCCTTACCCTAACCCTGACCCTGACCCTAACCCTAATCCTAACCCAACCCTAACCCAACCCTAACCCTAACCCCAACCCTAACCCTAACCCTAACCCCAACCCTAACCCTAACCTAACCCTTACCCTAACCCTTTGGACTGGTTTTGCTTCTTCAACCAATGATTAAGCATAGTTTAGCACTGGTTTTGCTAACCCGAACAAGTCTGAAGAAAGATAAGATGGTATAAGTCTTCGACTAAATACTTCGTATCAGATACCGCATTGAAACAGCAACCAAGTATGAAGAATAATAAGGTGATATAAGTCTGCGACTAAATGCATGGTATCAGATATACAGCGGTCAAGTCTGACATATAATATGTATGCGTTTCAATACTTGGTATCAGATATCGGATTCATACGGTGCCCAAGTCTGAAGAATAATAAGGTAGTATAAGTCAGCGGCTAAATACATGGTATTAGGTACCAGCTTGGTACAGTGGCAAAGTCTGAAGAATAATACGGTGATATAAGTCTGCAGCTAAATACATTGTATCGGATACTGGCTTGGTACAGCGGCCAAGTCCATAGAATAATAAGGCAATATAAGTCTGTGACAAAATACATGCTATCAAATACCAGCTTGGTACAGCCGCTAGGTCTGAAGAATAATAATGTGATTTATGTCTGCAAATAAATACTTGGAATCAGATACCGGCTTGGTACAGGGTAAAGTCTGAAATATAATATGTTTGCATTTCAATACTTTGTATCAGATACCGGATTCATACAACACGCAAGTTTGAAGAATAAATAGGTGGAATAATTCTGGGCCTAAATACTTGGAATCAGCTACCGGCTTGGTGCAGCGGCCAAGTGTGTAGAATAATAAGACAGTTTAAGTTCTCAACCCAAAATAAAATCCCCCAACCCTCATCAATTTCTACGTTACCCTGTGTACGATATGATTTTGTATAACTTAAATGGGGTTTAGGTCAAGGAAGTCAGGGTTGGAGAATATTATTTTGTAATTGTATAGAGAAATGTCTGACAATTCTTAACCCCAAATAAAATTCCCCAACCCTGATAGTTATCTACGTTACCCTGTATATGATAACATTTTTCATACCCAAGAAGGTGTTAAGGTCATCGAAGCCTCGGTTGGGAATTTTATTTTATGCTCACATAGAGATACGTCTCAAAGTTCTCAACCCCAAATAAAATCCCCCAACCCTTTTCAATTTCTACGTTACCCTGTGTACGATACCATATTGTATAAATTATATAGGGTTTAGGTCAAGGAAGTCAGGGTTGGGGAACATTATTTTATAATTGTATTGAGAAACTTCTGACAATTCTTTACCCCAGATAAAATTACCCAACCCTGATGGTTATCTACGTTACCCTGTATATGATACCATTTTGTATAAATTATATGGGGTTTAGGTCAAGGAAGTCAGGGTTGGGGAATATTATTTTATAATTGTATTGAGAAACTTCTGACAATTCTTTATCCCCAATAAAATTCCCCAACCCTGATGGTTATCTACGTTACCCTGTATATGATACCATTTTGTATAAATTATAACGGGTTTCGGTCAAGGAAGTCAGGGTTGGGGAATATTATTTTATAATTGTATTGAGAAACTTCTGACAATTCTTTACCCCCAATAAAATTCCCCAACCCTGATGGTTATCTACGTTACCCTGTATATGATACCATTTTGTATAAATTATATGGGGTTTCGGTCAAGGAAGTCAGGGTTGGGGAATATTATTTTATAATTGTATTGAGAAACTTCTGACAATTCTTTACCCCCAATAAAATTCCCCAACCCTGATGGTTATCTACGTTACCCTGTATATGATACCATTTTGTATAAATTATATGGGGTTTCGGTCAAGGAAGTCAGGGTTGGGGAATACTATTTTATAATTGTATTGAGAAACTTCTGACAATTCTTTACCACCAATAAAATTTCCCAACTCTGATGGTTATCTACGTTACCCCGTTCAGATACCATTTTTCATACCCAACATGGTGTTTATGTCATAGAAGCCTCCGTTCAGGAATTTTCTTTTATGCTAACATAGAGAAACGTCTCAAAGTTCTCAACCACAAATAAAATTCCCCGACCCTCATAAAAGTCTACGTTACCCTGTATATGATACCATTTTGTATAACTTATATGGGGTTTAGGTCAAGGAAGCCAGAGTTCGGGAATATTATAATATAATTGTATTGAGAAACTTCTGTCAATTCTTTACCCAAAATAAAATTCCCCAACCCTGATGGTTATCTACGTTACCCCGTTTATGATACCATTTTTCATACCAAAGATGGTGTTTATGTCATACAAGCCTCTGTTCAGGAATTTTCCTTTATGCTTACATAGAGAAACGTCTCAAAGTTCTCAACCACAAATAAAATTCCCCGACCCCTATAAAATTCTACGTTACCCTGTATATGATACAATTTTGTGAATTCTTATATGGGGTTTAGGTCAAGGAAGTCAGGGTTGGGGAATATTATTTTTTAATTGTGTTGAGAAACTTCTGACAATTCTTTATCCCAAATAAAATTACCCATCCCTGATGGTTATCTACGTTACCCTGTAGCATTTTTCATACCCAAGATGGTGTTTATGTCATAGAAGCCTCCGTTCAGGATTTTTCTTTTATGCTAACATAGAGAAACGTCTCAAAGTTCTCAACCACAAATAAATTACCCCGACCCTCATAAAAGTCTACGTTACCCTGTATATGACACCATTTTGTATAAATTATATGGGGTTTAGGTCAAGAAAGTCAGGGTTGGGGAATGTTAAAATATAATTGTATTGAGAAACTTCTGTCAATTCTTTACCCAAAATAAAATTCCCCAACCCTGATGGTTATTTTCGTTACCCTGTTTATGATACCATTTTTCATACCAAAGATGGTGTTTATTTCCTAGAAGCCTCGCTTCAGGAATTTTCTTTTATGCTAACATAGAGAAACGTCTCAAAGTTCTGGCTTGGTACAGTGGCTAAGTCTGAAGAATAAGAATGTTGTATAAGTCTGCGACTAAATACATAGTGTCAGATACCGGTTTGGTACAGCCGCTAAGTCTGAAGAATAATAAGGTGATATAAGTCTGCGACTAAATACATGGTATCGGATACCGGCTTGGTACAGCGGCTGAGTCTGAAGAATGATATGGTGATATAAGTCTGCGAAAAAATACTTGGTATCAGCTACCGGGTTGGCACAGCGGTCAAGTCTGACATATAATATGTTTGCGTTTCAATACTTGGTATCAGATACTGGATTCATACAGCACCCAAGTTTGAAGAATAATTTGGTCGTATAAACATGCAGCTAAATACATGGTATCAGATACCAACTTGGTACATCCCCCAAGTCTGAAGAATAATAAGGTGATATAAGTCTGTGGCTAAATACATAGTATCAGGAAGCAGCTTGGTACAGCAGCCAAGCTGTAGAATAATAAAGTGATATAAGTCTGCGACTAAATACATGGTATCAGATACTGGCTTGGTACAGCGCCTAAGTCGGAAGAATAATATGGTGATTAAAGTCTGTGAATAAATACTTTGAATAAAATACTGGCTTGGTAAAGCGACTAAGTCTGAAGAATAATGGCGTGATATAAGTCTGCGACTAAATGCGTGGTATCAGATACCGGCTTGGTACAGCTGCTAAGTCTGAAGAATTAGAAAGTGATTTAAGTCTGCGAATAAATACTTGGAATCAGATACCAGCTTGGTACAACGGTCAAGTCTGACATATGATATGTTTGCATTTCAATACTTTGTATCAAATAGCGGATTCATATGGGACTTAAGTTTGAAGAATAATTAGGTGGTATAAGTGGCTAAATAGTTGGAATCAGCTACTGGCTTGGTTCAGCATCCAAATGTGAAGAATAATAAGGCTGTTTAAGTCTGCGTCCAAATACTTAAAAATCAGATATCAGCTTTGTACAGCAGCCAAGTAATAAGAATAATACGGCATGAAACAGGCATTATGCCAATTTTGAACTATTACAACCAGAAGAAGGGGCACGTGAGTCGCAGTCTGTATGAATGAACTTGTAGTCCGGATTCTAGTCTACACATACATGTAAACATTTCTTCCGTACGTCAAGGCATTCTGGATCTTTGAAACATTGAATATTGAACAAAGTCAATAAATTGGAACCCCTCATTATGCTAACTTTGAACTATTACAACCAGAAGAAGGGACACGTAAGTCGTAGTCTTTATAAAAAGAACTTGTTGTCCGGATTCTGATCTACACATACATGTTAACAATTCTTCCGTACGACAAGGCATTCTTGATCTATTAAACATTGAATATTGAGCAAAGCTTATAAATTGAAAAACAATCCCGGAAAAAGCTATTATGCTAACTTTGAACTCTTACAACCTGGAGAAGGGGTACCTCAGGTATAGTCTGTATATATGAGCGCGTAGTCCCCATTCCGATCTACACCTACATATAAACATTTTGTTCGTACGCCGAGGCGTTGCCGAACTACACAGTTCCAAAGTATTGTAAATTGGAAAAATAACTTAGCAAATTTTCATGTCGTGTCGGAAACGGCCATTATGCTAACTTTGAAGTCTTACAACCTAGAGAAGGTGTACCTCAGGCGTAGTCTGTATACATGAGCATGTAGTCCCCATTCCGATCTACAAGTACGTGTAAACATTTTGTCCGTACGCCGAGGCGTTGCCGAGCTACACATTTCCAAAGAAGGCTATGTCTTGAATAATAAGGAAATGAACAAGTTTGGCCATCTCAATTTGGCCATCTTCGTACTCCAGCTTATACCCTAACCCGCAACCGCAAGTAAGCAAATCACCTATACCCTAACCCTTTGGACAAAATTCTTGGACAAACCTCGTTTCAACCCCTTACCCTAACCCTAACCCTGACCCTGACCCTAACCCTGACCCTGACCCTGACCCTGACCCTTACCCTAACCCTGACCCTGACCCTAACCCTAATCCTAACCCAACCCTAACCCAACCCTAACCCCAACCCTAACCCTAACCCTAACCCCAACCCTAACCCTAACCTAACCCTTACCCTAACCCTTTGGACTGGTTTTGCTTCTTCAACCAATGATTAAGCATAGTTTAGCACTGGTTTTGCTAACCCGAACAAGTCTGAAGAAAGATAAGATGGTATAAGTCTTCGACTAAATACTTCGTATCAGATACCGCATTGAAACAGCAACCAAGTATGAAGAATAATAAGGTGATATAAGTCTGCGACTAAATGCATGGTATCAGATATACAGCGGTCAAGTCTGACATATAATATGTATGCGTTTCAATACTTGGTATCAGATATCGGATTCATACGGTGCCCAAGTCTGAAGAATAATAAGGTAGTATAAGTCAGCGGCTAAATACATGGTATTAGGTACCAGCTTGGTACAGTGGCAAAGTCTGAAGAATAATACGGTGATATAAGTCTGCAGCTAAATACATTGTATCGGATACTGGCTTGGTACAGCGGCCAAGTCCATAGAATAATAAGGCAATATAAGTCTGTGACAAAATACATGCTATCAAATACCAGCTTGGTACAGCCGCTAGGTCTGAAGAATAATAATGTGATTTATGTCTGCAAATAAATACTTGGAATCAGATACCGGCTTGGTACAGGGTAAAGTCTGAAATATAATATGTTTGCATTTCAATACTTTGTATCAGATACCGGATTCATACAACACGCAAGTTTGAAGAATAAATAGGTGGAATAATTCTGGGCCTAAATACTTGGAATCAGCTACCGGCTTGGTGCAGCGGCCAAGTGTGTAGAATAATAAGACAGTTTAAGTTCTCAACCCAAAATAAAATCCCCCAACCCTCATCAATTTCTACGTTACCCTGTGTACGATATGATTTTGTATAACTTAAATGGGGTTTAGGTCAAGGAAGTCAGGGTTGGAGAATATTATTTTGTAATTGTATAGAGAAATGTCTGACAATTCTTAACCCCAAATAAAATTCCCCAACCCTGATAGTTATCTACGTTACCCTGTATATGATAACATTTTTCATACCCAAGAAGGTGTTAAGGTCATCGAAGCCTCGGTTGGGAATTTTATTTTATGCTCACATAGAGATACGTCTCAAAGTTCTCAACCCCAAATAAAATCCCCCAACCCTTTTCAATTTCTACGTTACCCTGTGTACGATACCATATTGTATAAATTATATAGGGTTTAGGTCAAGGAAGTCAGGGTTGGGGAACATTATTTTATAATTGTATTGAGAAACTTCTGACAATTCTTTACCCCAGATAAAATTACCCAACCCTGATGGTTATCTACGTTACCCTGTATATGATACCATTTTGTATAAATTATATGGGGTTTAGGTCAAGGAAGTCAGGGTTGGGGAATATTATTTTATAATTGTATTGAGAAACTTCTGACAATTCTTTATCCCCAATAAAATTCCCCAACCCTGATGGTTATCTACGTTACCCTGTATATGATACCATTTTGTATAAATTATAACGGGTTTCGGTCAAGGAAGTCAGGGTTGGGGAATATTATTTTATAATTGTATTGAGAAACTTCTGACAATTCTTTACCCCCAATAAAATTCCCCAACCCTGATGGTTATCTACGTTACCCTGTATATGATACCATTTTGTATAAATTATATGGGGTTTCGGTCAAGGAAGTCAGGGTTGGGGAATATTATTTTATAATTGTATTGAGAAACTTCTGACAATTCTTTACCCCCAATAAAATTCCCCAACCCTGATGGTTATCTACGTTACCCTGTATATGATACCATTTTGTATAAATTATATGGGGTTTCGGTCAAGGAAGTCAGGGTTGGGGAATACTATTTTATAATTGTATTGAGAAACTTCTGACAATTCTTTACCACCAATAAAATTTCCCAACCCTGATGGTTATCTACGTTACCCCGTTCAGATACCATTTTTCATACCCAACATGGTGTTTATGTCATAGAAGCCTCCGTTCAGGAATTTTCTTTTATGCTAACATAGAGAAACGTCTCAAAGTTCTCAACCACAAATAAAATTCCCCGACCCTCATAAAAGTCTACGTTACCCTGTATATGATACCATTTTGTATAACTTATATGGGGTTTAGGTCAAGGAAGCCAGAGTTCGGGAATATTATAATATAATTGTATTGAGAAACTTCTGTCAATTCTTTACCCAAAATAAAATTCCCCAACCCTGATGGTTATCTACGTTACCCCGTTTATGATACCATTTTTCATACCAAAGATGGTGTTTATGTCATACAAGCCTCTGTTCAGGAATTTTCCTTTATGCTTACATAGAGAAACGTCTCAAAGTTCTCAACCACAAATAAAATTCCCCGACCCCTATAAAATTCTACGTTACCCTGTATATGATACAATTTTGTGAATTCTTATATGGGGTTTAGGTCAAGGAAGTCAGGGTTGGGGAATATTATTTTTTAATTGTGTTGAGAAACTTCTGACGATTCTTTATCCCAAATAAAATTACCCATCCCTGATGGTTATCTACGTTACCCTGTAGCATTTTTCATACCCAAGATGGTGTTTATGTCATAGAAGCCTCCGTTCAGGATTTTTCTTTTATGCTAACATAGAGAAACGTCTCAAAGTTCTCAACCACAAATAAATTACCCCGACCCTCATAAAAGTCTACGTTACCCTGTATATGACACCATTTTGTATAAATTATATGGGGTTTAGGTCAAGAAAGTCAGGGTTGGGGAATGTTAAAATATAATTGGATTGAGAAACTTCTGTCAATTCTTTACCCAAAATAAAATTCCCCAACCCTGATGGTTATTTTCGTTACCCTGTTTATGATACCATTTTTCATACCAAAGATGGTGTTTATTTCCTAGAAGCCTCGCTTCAGGAATTTTCTTTTATGCTAACATAGAGAAACGTCTCAAAGTTCTGGCTTGGTACAGTGGCTAAGTCTGAAGAATAAGAATGTTGTATAAGTCTGCGACTAAATACATAGTGTCAGATACCGGTTTGGTACAGCCGCTAAGTCTGAAGAATAATAAGGTGATATAAGTCTGCGACTAAATACATGGTATCGGATACCGGCTTGGTACAGCGGCTGAGTCTGAAGAATGATATGGTGATATAAGTCTGCGAAAAAATACTTGGTATCAGCTACCGGGTTGGCACAGCGGTCAAGTCTGACATATAATATGTTTGCGTTTCAATACTTGGTATCAGATACTGGATTCATACAGCACCCAAGTTTGAAGAATAATTTGGTCGTATAAACATGCAGCTAAATACATGGTATCAGATACCAACTTGGTACATCCCCCAAGTCTGAAGAATAATAAGGTGATATAAGTCTGTGGCTAAATACATAGTATCAGGAAGCAGCTTGGTACAGCAGCCAAGCTGTAGAATAATAAAGTGATATAAGTCTGCGACTAAATACATGGTATCAGATACTGGCTTGGTACAGCGCCTAAGTCGGAAGAATAATATGGTGATTAAAGTCTGTGAATAAATACTTTGAATAAAATACTGGCTTGGTAAAGCGACTAAGTCTGAAGAATAATGGCGTGATATAAGTCTGCGACTAAATGCGTGGTATCAGATACCGGCTTGGTACAGCTGCTAAGTCTGAAGAATTAGAAAGTGATTTAAGTCTGCGAATAAATACTTGGAATCAGATACCAGCTTGGTACAACGGTCAAGTCTGACATATGATATGTTTGCATTTCAATACTTTGTATCAAATAGCGGATTCATATGGGACTTAAGTTTGAAGAATAATTAGGTGGTATAAGTGGCTAAATAGTTGGAATCAGCTACTGGCTTGGTTCAGCATCCAAATGTGAAGAATAATAAGGCTGTTTAAGTCTGCGTCCAAATACTTAAAAATCAGATATCAGCTTTGTACAGCAGCCAAGTAATAAGAATAATACGGCATGAAACAGGCATTATGCCAATTTTGAACTATTACAACCAGAAGAAGGGGCACGTGAGTCGCAGTCTGTATGAATGAACTTGTAGTCCGGATTCTAGTCTACACATACATGTAAACATTTCTTCCGTACGTCAAGGCATTCTGGATCTTTGAAACATTGAATATTGAACAAAGTCAATAAATTGGAACCCCTCATTATGCTAACTTTGAACTATTACAACCAGAAGAAGGGACACGTAAGTCGTAGTCTTTATAAAAAGAACTTGTTGTCCGGATTCTGATCTACACATACATGTTAACAATTCTTCCGTACGACAAGGCATTCTTGATCTATTAAACATTGAATATTGAGCAAAGCTTATAAATTGAAAAACAATCCCGGAAAAAGCTATTATGCTAACTTTGAACTCTTACAACCTGGAGAAGGGGTACCTCAGGTATAGTCTGTATATATGAGCGCGTAGTCCCCATTCCGATCTACACCTACATATAAACATTTTGTTCGTACGCCGAGGCGTTGCCGAACTACACAGTTCCAAAGTATTGTAAATTGGAAAAATAACTTAGCAAATTTTCATGTCGTGTCGGAAACGGCCATTATGCTAACTTTGAAGTCTTACAACCTAGAGAAGGTGTACCTCAGGCGTAGTCTGTATACATGAGCATGTAGTCCCCATTCCGATCTACAAGTACGTGTAAACATTTTGTCCGTACGCCGAGGCGTTGCCGAGCTACACATTTCCAAAGAAGGCTATGTCTTGAATAATAAGGAAATGAACAAGTTTGGCCATCTCAATTTGGCCATCTTCGTACTCCAGCTTATACCCTAACCCTAACCCTAACCCTAACCCTAACCCTAACCCTAACCCTAACCCTAACCTTAACCCTAACCCTAACCCTAACCCTAACCCTCTAACCCTAACCCTAACCCTAACCCCTAACCCTAACCCTAACCCTAACCCTAACCCTAACCCTAACCCTAACCCTAACCCTGGTATCAGATAGCGGCTTAGTACAGCGGCTAAGTCTGAAGAATAATTAGGTGATATAAGTCTGCAGCTAAATACATGGTATCAGATACCGGCTTGGTACAGCGGCTAAGTCTGAAGAATAATAATGCGATATAAGTCTGCGACTGAATACATGGTATCAGATACCGGCTTGGTACAGCAGCTAATTCTCAAGAATAAGACGGTGATATAAGTCTGTGACTAAATACTTGGTAACAGATAATGGCTTGGTACACTGGCTAAGTCTGAAGAATAATAAGGCGATATAAGTCTGTGGCTAAATAAAAGGTATCAGATACCAGCTTGGTACAGCGGCTAAGTCTGAAGAATAATTAGGCGATATAAGTCTGCGGCTAAATACATCGTATCAGATACCGCCCTGGTACAGCGGCTAAGTATGAAGAATAAGAAGGTGATATAAGTCTGCGACTAAATACATGGTATGCTTACTTTGAACTATTACAACCACAAGAAGGGCCACATGAGTCGTAGTCGGTATAAATGAACTTGTTGTCCGGAATCTGATCTACACATACATGTAAGCATTTCTTCCGTACGCCGAGGCATTCTCAATTTATGAATCATTGAATATTGAGCAAAGCCAATAAATTGGAAAAAAATCCCGGAAACAGCCATTCTGCTTACTTTGAACTCTTGCAACCTTGAGAAGGGGCATCTCAGGCGAAGTCAGTATACATGAGCTCGTAGTCCCCATTCCGATCTACACGTACATGTAAACATTTTGTCTGTACGCCTGGGCGTTGCCGAACTACATAGTTCCAAAGTATTGTAAATTGGAAAAATAACTTAGCAAATTTTCGTGTCGTCGGAAACAGCCATTATGCTAACTTTGAAGTCTTACAACCTGGAGAAGGGGTACCTCAGGCGTAGTCTGTATACATGAGCATGTAGTCCCCATTCCAATCTACACGTACATGTAAAAGTTTTGTCTGTACGCCGAGGCGTTGCCGAGCTACACAATTCCAAAGTAGGCTGTGTCATAGAAAATTCAAACTTATTTCCAAACTTTGTTATTTCCCTTGTTGAATAGTCTCCCCTGAAAAAAGAAGTTCGGTAAAATGTACTAAAAATAGTAACAATATCCTACGCTAGGGTTGGTAAAAAGGCAACCCTAACCAAAGTACATACCAACCCTAAGCAAAATATACATCCGCCAGGGTTAGAGCAATAGGGGTACCCCCTAAACACCTAATACCTAACCCAACAAGTTTGGCCATCTCAATTTGGCCATCTTCGTACTCCAGCTTATACCCTAACCCTAACCCTAACCCTAACCCTAACCCTAACCCCTAACCCTAACCCTAACCCTAACCCTAACCCTAACCCTAACCCTAACCCCAACCCTAACCCCTAACCCTAACCCTAACCCTAACCCTAACCCTAACCCCTAACCCTAACCCTAACCCTAACCCTAACCCTAACCCTAACCCCTAACCCTAACCCTAACCCTAACCCTAACCCTAACCCTAACCCTAACCCTTAACCCCTAACCCCTAACCCTAACCCTAACCCTAACCCTAACCCTAACCCTAACCTAACCCTAACCCTAACCCTAACCCTAACCCTAACCCTAACCTCTAACCCTAACCCTAACCCTAACCTCTAACCCTAACCCTAACCCTAACCCTAACCCTAACCCTAACCTAACCCTAACCCTAACCCTAACCCTAACCCTAACCCTAACCCTAACCCTTACCCGAGGCGTTGCCGAACTACACAGTTCCAAAGTATTGTAAATTGGAAAAATAACTTAGCAAATTTTCATGTCGTGTCGGAAACGGCCATTATGCTAACTTTGAAGTCTTACAACCTAGAGAAGGTGTACCTCAGGCGTAGTCTGTATACATGAGCATGTAGTCCCCATTCCGATCTACAAGTACGTGTAAACATTTTGTCCGTACGCCGAGGCGTTGCCGAGCTACACATTTCCAAAGAAGGCTATGTCTTGAATAATAAGGAAATGAACAAGTTTGGCCATCTCAATTTGGCCATCTTCGTACTCCAGCTTATACCCTAACCCTAACCCTAACCCTAACCCTAACCCTAACCCTCAACCCTAACCCTAACCCTAACCCTAACCCTAACCCTAACTTCTAACCCTAACCCTAACCCTAACCCTAACCCTCAACCCTAAATGACCCTAAACCTGACCTTGACCCTTAGGGTCAACCCTAGGGTCAACCCTAAATGACCCTAAACCTGACCTTGACCCTTAGGGTCAACCCTAGGGTCAACCCTAAATGACCCTAAACCTGACCTTGACCCTTAGGGTCAACCCTAGGGTCAACCCTAAGGGTCAAGGTCAGGTTTAGGGTCAACCCTAGGGTCAACCCTCAGGGTGAGGGTCATCAAAATAACTTAGAATATTTACATATTCAGTAAAAAATAGCCGTCATGCTAACATTAATCAACAAAATAACTTTGAAAATTCTATGTTCAGTAGATACTAAATGCGACTAAATACTTGGTATCCGATACCATATTAGTACAACGAACAAGTCTGAAGAAAGATAAGATGGTATAAGTCTTCGACTAAACACTTGGTATCAGATACCGCATTGGAACAGCGGCCAAGTCAGAAGAATGATAAGGTGATATAAGTCTGCGACTAAATGCATGGTATCAGATATACAGTGGTCAAGTCTGACATATAATATGTATGCGTTTCAATACTTGGTATCAGATACCGGATTCATATGGTACCCAAGTCTGAAGAATAATTAGGTAGTATAAGTGAGCGGCTAAATATATGGTATCAGATACCTGCTTGGAACAGCGGCTAAGTCTGTAGAATAATAAGGCGATATAAGTCTGCGACTAAATTCATGGTATCAGATACCGGCTTGCTCCAGTGCCTAAGTCTGAAGAATAATACGGTGATTAAAGTCTGCGACTAAATACATGGTATCAGATACCGGCTTGCTCCAGTGCCGAAGTCTGAAGAATAATACGGTGATTAAAGTCTGCGAAAAAATACTTGGAATCAGATACCGGCCTGGTACAGCGATCAAGTCTGACATATAATATGTGTGGGTTTCAATACTTGGTATCAGATTCCGGATCCATACGGTGCCCAAGTCTGGAGGATAATTAGGTAGTATAAGTCAGCGGCTAAATATATGGTATCAGATACCGGTTTAGTACAGCGACCAAGTCTGTAGAATAATAACTGGATATAAGTCTGCGACTAAATACATGGTATCAGATACCGGCTTGGTACAGTGCCCAAGTCTGAAGAATAATATGGTGATTAAAGTCTGTGACAATAATTAGGTAGTATAAGTCAGCGGCTAAATATATGGTATCAGATACCCGCTTGGTACAGCGGCCAAGTCTGTAGAATAATAAGGCGATATGAGTCTGCGACTAAATACATGGTATCAGATACCGGCTTTGTACAGTGCGTAAGTCTGAAGAATAATACCGCGATTAAAGTCTGCGACTAAATACATCATATCAGATACCGGCTCGGTACAACGGCTAAGTCTGAAGAATTATAAGGTGATATAAGTCTGCGATAAAAATACTTGGAATCAGATACAGGCTTGGTACAGCGGTCAAGTCTGACATATAATATGTTTGCGTTTCAATACTTGGTATCAGATACCGGTTTCATACAGCACCCAATTTTGAAGAAAAATTAAGTGGTATAAGTCTGCGGCTATAAAAATGGCATCAGATACCGGTTTGGTACAGCGGCCAAGTCTGAAGAATAAACTGGTGATATAAGTCTGCAGCTAAATACATGGTAGCAGATACCGGCTTGGTACAGCGGCCAAGTCTCAAGAATAATAAGTTGATTTAAGTCTGCGGCTAGGTACATAGTATCAGATACAGGCTTGGTACAGCGCATAAGTCTGAAGAATAATAGAAGAGAGTTTCTCATACTAAATATTTATCCGCAGCCTTATTCCACCTTGTTAGTCTTCAGACTTGACCGCTGTACCAAGCTATATCTGAGGGTTGAGGGTTGGTTTGAGGGTTGGGTTGAGGGTTGAGGGTTGGTTTGAGGGTTGGGTTGAGGGTTGAGGGTTTGTTTGAGGGTTGAATGTTGGGTTAATGAGTGAGGATTGAGGGATAGGGTCATTAAAATAACTTAGAATATTTGCATGTTCAGTGAAAAATAGCCATCATGCTAACTTTGAGCTCTTATAACTAGAAGAAGGGGCATGTGAGTCCTAGTCTGAATTATAAAATTTGTAGTCTGGACTCCGGCCTACAATATACTTTTTACAAACTTAAAATCGCATAGAAAATGAAGGAGTTATTAAACATCGAAATTGGACAAGGACCATTAATCAACAAAATAACTTAGAAAATTCTATGCTAAGTAGATAACAGCGATCATGCTAAATTAGAGCTCTTACAACCAGAAAAAGAAGCACGTGAGTGGTACTTTGTATGAAAGAACTTGAAGTCCGGACTCTGGTCTACACATACATGTAAACATCTCTTGGTACACCGAGGCGTTCTCGACCTATTACGCATCGAATATTGAACAAGGGCATCACATTGTCAAAATTACTTAGAAGATTTTCATGTCTGCATTGAAACAGTCATTACTCTACTTTTGAACTCCTTCTGCCAGGAGAACAGGTGCGTGAGTCGAAGTCTCTTTACACGAATTTGTAGTCCGGACTACCATCTACACATACATGTCAACATCTCTTCCGTACGCCCAGGCATACTCGATCTACACAGGTTCAAAGTACGCTATGACGCGGAAAATATAAAATAAAAAATCAAGGGAGATTAATCATGTAAAAGCGTTGCCGGTTTAAAAAAGTTCCGGCAACCTAATAACAGACCCTAGCGTAGGCAAATATTATAATAATAATATAAGGAAAGGGTCAACCCTATCGCCAACCCTCAGCCAAATAATTACTCAATAATGTACACATCCGCCAATCGTCATACCTCAATATACCCTTATTCCCTAACCCTAACCCTAACCCTAACCCTAACCCTAAACCCTAACCCTAACCCTAACCCTAACCCTAACCCCTAACCCTAATTAGGGTCCCGGTGCCAAATTTTGATTTGGATTAGCTGACTCTACCTTTAATAACTTTTTTATTTTCAGAGATATTTATTTGCCGCCCATTTAAAAAATGTTCGTTTTTATGAGTTTTATCACATGCAAGTATTAGTTTTCCTATATCAGTATATTTAATGTAAAATTTTTGGTCATATGTAAAATTTCGATGCCAAATTTTAAACTTTTGCTTATTTTGTGGCCTTAAAGTGGTCTGTTTTGTATGATTTTTTGGCCCTAGGCGATTAGCTCGATGTTTTTTAATCTAATAGAAAAGATCTGTAACCCACCCACAAACAAAAAAGTTGCTAGATTTTCGAGGGAAGAAAGTTGTCTTCTGGTGTACACCTGGTAGACCACAAATTCTCTCTGAATGAAATGAAAAAATCGCAAAATTTCAACTTTTTTTATTTCTCAATAGATCTTCCCCAAATTTTCAGGAAACTTAAATATTAGATAGAAAATAAGATTCCCAAAGTTTCAAACATATATACTGAGATTTATTGAAGATATTAATATTTTTAGAGAGCAAAAAAGTCAAAATTTGGCATTCTGTGCTAACAGACTCCAAATTGGTAGTTTTTTTGAAAAAAAAATCTTATTTTAATACTATTATCCAAATAAATATATTTATTCAGATTTATTTGCTTCATTTACTTTCAAATGAAAGTGTTTTTATTGAAATATAATAGAAGATAAAAGAAATATGTGCAAAATTTGGGCCATTTTGGGCTAATTTTGAGCTATTTTTGAACATGAATTTTCCTAAGCTAATCGCGGCTAACAGTGTTGTTAATCTACACAATGTTCATAACTGTGTTAAAACTATTTATTTTTAATAAAAACACGTAGTAGACTCTTTTGGAATGAAAAATAAATAATGTTTTACATGTGTACCCCAAATCAGGGTTTTAAAAATTGGTATTTTAGGCTAACAGGGTTTAAAATTAGCCCAATTAAAATATGGTATTGAATTGCTAACAAGTAATAAACACTGGCAGGGTTTTCTACTACCACTGCATTAAAACTAAAATAATTCCTCCCTGCCGCAGTTATACATGTTAATGTAGGTATATTGCATAGACCGAACACTGCTTTGATATATACTTATATTAATGGACATCTTTAAGCGATATATGCTTTGATATTTTAAGATTTCCATATCCGCCGCAGTCTGATATAATGATATTGTTACACATGTATAAGCGGAGTCCGCTTTGATAATTCCTGAAATTCTTCTCCGCCGCAGTCTTATATACTTATATAAGTGGGTATATTTAACCGGTTTGATATTTGGAGACTCCTATCTGTATTGCAGTCTCATACACTATCCTTGTTGTAAACATATAAGAACAAGCTGATGGATAATTTAAGATATTCTTCTCAGCTGCAATCCTTCCTACCAATATATTCGTATAAGCCACTTTCTATATCATTATATACATTATGGATCTTGACCGCCTAACCATGCTTCCTTCCAATATATATGTATCAGCCGCAGTATATCTCATTATATTTATTATGGGTCTTGACCGCTTTGCCATGTTTCCTCCCAATACATATGTATCAACTACAGTCTTTATCATTATATTTATTATGGGTCCTGACTGCCTTACCATGCTTACTTCCAATATTTATGTATCTGCCGCAGTCAACATCATTATATTTATTATTGGTCTTGACCGCCTTACCATTCTTCCTTTCAATATATATGTATCCTCCGCAGTCAATATCATTATATTTATTATGGGTCTTGACCGCCTAACCATGCTTCCTTCCAATATATATGTATCAGCCGCAGTCTTTATCATTATATTTATTATGGGTCTTGACCGCCTTACCATGCTTACTACCAATATATTTTATCCGCCGCAGTCTATATCATTATATTTATTATGGGTCTTATCCGTATTACCATGCTTACTTCCAATATATATGCATCCACCGTAGTCAATATCTTTATATTTATTATGGGTCTTGACCTCCTTACCATGCATTCTTCCAATATATATGAATTCGCCGCAGTTTATATCATAATATTTATTATGGGTCTTGACCGCCTTACCATGCATTCTTCCAATATATATGTATCAGCCACAGTCTGTATCACTATTATCATTTTGGGTCTTGACCGCCTGACCGTGCATCCTTCCAATATATATGTCTCCGCCGCAGTCTATATCATTATATTTATTATGGGTCTTGACCGCCTTTCCATGCTTCCTTCCAATATATATGTATCAGCCGTAGTCGATATCATTATATTCATTATGGGTCTTGACCACACTACCATGTTTCTTGTATAAGTCTGTGGATAAATACTTAGCATCATATACTCTCTTGATACAGCGGTCAAGTCTAAGGAATAACGGATAAATACTTAGTATCAGATATTCTGATGATATGATATATAAGATATCTGATATGTTAAATAAGATATCTGAATTTTCAATTAAGATATCTTATTTACTAAAACATATAAGATATCTTATATGCTAAATAAGATATTTAAAAAAATAAATAAGATATCTAATAAAGCATATAATACATTTTAAATAGCATATCAGATATCTTATATATTATGTTATATAAGATATCTTATCTATATAAGTAAATAAGATATCTAAATTGGTATATCAAATATATTATTTAGCATATAAGATATTTTATTTCCGTTTGATAAATAGGATATCTTAAATAACATCGTTGACAGTTTGACTTCATTATATATTTTGTTAAAATATATTAGATATCTTATTTGTCAAATAATATATCTTATATATTTAGGCAAATAAAATATCTTATATATTATATGAGATATATTTTATGCTGTATAAGATATCTAATATATTAATAAAGATATCCGATACAGGATATAAGATATCTTATTTACCGAAATATATAAGATATCTGACATGCTAAATAAGATATCTAATATACCAAATAAAATATCTAATATGACAGAAAAGATATCTTATATAATATATCAGATATCTTATATATCATGTAAGATATCGTTTCTTCATCTTTAAATAAGATATCTTATTAAATAAATAAGATATCTTATATAATATATGAGATATCGGCTATGTTATATAAGATATCTTATATGCTATATTAGGTATCTTATTTAGTATATCAGATATCTCATAGAAATCCTTCCCTACCACAGTCTTAAACACTAATATAAGTAAACATCTGTTACCAGTGTATGCTTGATATTATAAGACTTGTATCTCAGCCACAGTCTCATGTTCTTATATGGTTGTATATATGTAAGCGGAGTCCGCTTTGAAAATTTAAGACCTCTGCCGCAGTCCTACATAGTTATATTAGTCCACTTGAAAATTTAAAATCTTCACATTCTGCTGCATTTTCCTTTACTAATAGTAGTTAATTACCTCTCTGCTACTGCCATTGCTGCTGAAGTGTCTAATATTATTATATCTGCTTATTGTACACCCCTCACTAGCAACAAATTCACTTCTACTGCCTCTATTTATTATACAACACAAAATAAATGGCATCAAAGACTGAGTCTTGAAATAATTCACAAAGACCCTTTAGAATTATGTTGCCAAATTTTCAATCATGCAAAATATAATTGTGAACAAGTTCCTTCAAAACGGGGTAAAAGCACAATTTATAACACTAAATAATATATTGGGTCTGCCATTGTCCATTCCGGCATTATTGCAGCAAAATACAGCTTATTAAAGAAAAAAAACAAGAATGCCACTAAGTGAGTATATTTAACCGGTATATGGTTTGATATTTAAAGACTCCTATCTGTATTGCAGTCTCATACACTAACCTTGTTGTAAACATATAAGAAAAAGCTGATTGATAATTTAAGATATACTTCTCAGCTGCAATCCTTCCTACCAGTATATTCGTATAAGCCAATGTCTATATCATTATATACATTATGGATCATGACCGCCTAACCGTGCTTCCTTCCAATATATATGTATCAGCCGCAGTCAATATCATTATATTTATTATGGGTCTTGACCGCCTAACCATGCTTCCTTCCAATATATATGTATCAGCCGCAGTCTATATCATTATATTTATTATGGGTCTTGACCGTCTTACCATGCTTACTTCCAATATATGTGCATCCGCCGTAGTCAATATCATTATATTTATTATGGGTCTTGACCTCCTTACTATGCATTCTTCCAATATATATGAATCCGCCGCAGTTTATATCATAATATTTATTGTTGGTCTTGACCGCCTTACCATGCATTCTTCCAATATATATGTACCAGCCGCAGTCTGTATCACTATTATCATTTTGGGTCTTGACCGCCTGACCGTGCATCATTCCAATATAAATGTCTCCGCCGCAGTCTATATCATTATATTTATTATGGGTCTTGACCGCCTTACCATGCTTCCTTCCAATATATATGTATCAGCCGCAGTCAATATCATTATATTCATTATGGGTCTTGACCGCACTACCATGTTTCTTGTATAAGTCTGTGGATAAATACTTAGCATCAGATACTCTCTTGATATACCGGTCAAGTCTAAGGAATAACTGATAAATACTTAGCATCAGATATTCTTATGATATGATATATAAGATATCTGATATGTTAAATAAGATATATGAATTGTCAATTAAGATATCTTATTTACTAAAACATATAAGATATCTTATATGCTAAATAAGATATCTAAAAAATAATAAAGATATCTAATAAAGCATATAAAACTTTTTAAATAGCATATCAGATATCTTATATATTATGCTATATAAGATATCTTATCTATATTAGTAAATAAGATATCTAAATTGGTATATCAAATATATTATTTAGCATATAAGATTTTTTATTTCCGTTTGATAAATAGGATATCTTAAATAACATCGTTAACAGTTTGACTTCATTATATATTTTTCTTAAAATATATTAGATATCTTATTTGTCAAATAATATATCTTTTATATTTAGGCAAATAAAATATCTTATATATTATATAAGATATCTTTTATGCTGTATAAGATATCTAATATATTAATAAAGATATCCGATACAGGATATAAGATATCTTATTTACCGAAATATATAAGATATCTGATATGCTAAATAAGATATCTAATATACCAAATAAAATATCTAATATAACAGAAAAGATATCTTATATAATATATCAGATATCTTATATATCATGTAAGATATCGTTTCTGCATCTTTAAATAAGATGCCTTATAAAATAAGTAAGATATCTTATATAATATATGAGATATCGGCTATGTTATATAAGATATCTTATATGCTATATTAGGTATCTTATTTAGTATATCAGATATCTCATAGAAATCCTTCCCTACCACAGTCTTAAACACTAATATAAGTAAACATCTGTAACCAGTGTATGCTTGATATTATAAGACTTGCATCTCAGCCACAGTCTCATGTTCTTATATGGTTGTATATATGTAAGCGGAGTCCGCTTTGAAAATTTAAGACCTCTGCCGCAGTCCTGTATAGTTATATTAGTCCACTTGAAAATTTAAAATCTTCACATTCTGCTGCATTTTCCTTTACTAATAGTAGTTAATTACCTCTCTGCTACTACCATTGCTGCTGAAGTGTCTAATATTATTATATCTGCTTATTGTACACCCCTCACTAGCAACAAATTCACTTCTACTGCCTCTATTTATTATACAACACAAAATAAATGGCATCAAAGACTGAGTCTTGAAATAATTCACAAAGACCCTTTAGAAATATGTTGCCAAATTTTCAATCATGCAAAATATAATTGTGAACAAGTTCCTTCAAAACGGGGTAAAAACACAATTTATAACACTAAATAATATATTGGGTCTTCCATTGTCCATTCCGGCATTATTGCAGCAAAATACAGCTTATTAAAGAAAAAAAACAAGAATGCCACTTTTTGCTGCCAAATTTTGACCTATTAGCGTCCAGCCAGATTTTCACCCCAAAATGCCAGAATTTCATACCCCGATGCCAGAATTTGACTGAAAATGCCAAATTTTGACACCCCGATGCCAAATTTTGAAACCCGGGATGCCAAATTTTCAGGAGGTAGCCCTAACCCTAACCCTAACCCTAACCCTAACCCTAACCCTAACCCTAACCCCTTCCTTTATGCTTACATAGAGAAACGTCTCAAAGTTCTGGCTTGGTACAGTGGCTAAGTCTGAAGAATAAGAATGTTGTATAAGTCTGCGACTAATACATAGTATCAGATACCGGTTTGGTACAGCCGCTAAGTCTGAAGAATAATAAGGTGATATAAGTCTGCGACTAAATGCGTGGTATCAGATACCGGCTTGGTACAGCTGCTAAGTCTGAAGAATTAGAAAGTGATTTAGGTCTGGGAATAAATACTTGGAATCAGATACCAGCTTGGTACAACGGTCAAGTCTGACATATAATATGTTTGCATTTCAATACTTTGTATCAAATACCGGATTCATATGGGACTTAAGTTTGAAGAATAATTAGGTGGTATAAGTGGCTAAATAGTTGGAATCAGCTACTGGCTTGGTTCAGCATCCAAATGTGAAGAATAATAAGGCTGTTTAAGTCTGCGTCCAAATACTTAAAAATCAGATATCAGCTTTGTACAGCAGCCAAGTAATAAGAATAATACGGCATGAAACAGGCATTATGCCAATTTTGAACTATTACAACCAGAAGAAGGGGCACGTGAGTCGCAGTCTGTATGAATGAACTTGTAGTCCGGATTCTAGTCTACACATACATGTAAACATTTCTTCCGTACGTCAAGGCATTCTGGATCTTTGAAACATTGAATATTGAACAAAGTCAATAAATTGGAACCCCTCATTATGCTAACTTTGAACTATTACAACCAGAAGAAGGGACACGTAAGTCGTAGTCTTTATAAAAAGAACTTGTTGTCCGGATTCTGATCTACACATACATGTTAACAATTCTTCCGTACGACAAGGCATTCTTGATCTATTAAACATTGAATATTGAGCAAAGCTTATAAATTGAAAAACAATCCCGGAAAAAGCTATTATGCTAACTTTGAACTCTTACAACCTGGAGAAGGGGTACCTCAGGTATAGTCTGTATATATGAGCGCGTAGTCCCCATTCCGATCTACACCTACATATAAACATTTTGTTCGTACGCCGAGGCGTTGCCGAACTACACAGTTCCAAAGTATTGTAAATTGGAAAAATAACTTAGCAAATTTTCATGTCGTGTCGGAAACGGCCATTATGCTAACTTTGAAGTCTTACAACCTAGAGAAGGTGTACCTCAGGCGTAGTCTGTATACATGAGCATGTAGTCCCCATTCCGATCTACAAGTACGTGTAAACATTTTGTCCGTACGCCGAGGCGTTGCCGAGCTACACATTTCCAAAGAAGGCTATGTCTTGAATAATAAGGAAATGAACAAGTTTGGCCATCTCAATTTGGCCATCTTCGTACTCCAGCTTATACCCTAACCCGCAACCGCAAGTAAGCAAATCACCTATACCCTAACCCTTTGGACAAAATTCTTGGACAAACCTCGTTTCAACCCCTTACCCTAACCCTAACCCTGACCCTGACCCTAACCCTGACCCTGACCCTGACCCTGACCCTGACCCTTACCCTAACCCTGACCCTGACCCTAACCCTAATCCTAACCCAACCCTAACCCAACCCTAACCCTAACCCCAACCCTAACCCTAACCCTAACCCCAACCCTAACCCTAACCTAACCCTTACCCTAACCCTTTGGACTGGTTTTGCTTCTTCAACCAATGATTAAGCATAGTTTAGCACTGGTTTTGCTAACCCGAACAAGTCTGAAGAAAGATAAGATGGTATAAGTCTTCGACTAAATACTTCGTATCAGATACCGCATTGAAACAGCAACCAAGTATGAAGAATAATAAGGTGATATAAGTCTGCGACTAAATGCATGGTATCAGATATACAGCGGTCAAGTCTGACATATAATATGTATGCGTTTCAATACTTGGTATCAGATATCGGATTCATACGGTGCCCAAGTCTGAAGAATAATAAGGTAGTATAAGTCAGCGGCTAAATACATGGTATTAGGTACCAGCTTGGTACAGTGGCAAAGTCTGAAGAATAATACGGTGATATAAGTCTGCAGCTAAATACATTGTATCGGATACTGGCTTGGTACAGCGGCCAAGTCCATAGAATAATAAGGCAATATAAGTCTGTGACAAAATACATGCTATCAAATACCAGCTTGGTACAGCCGCTAGGTCTGAAGAATAATAATGTGATTTATGTCTGCAAATAAATACTTGGAATCAGATACCGGCTTGGTACAGGGTAAAGTCTGAAATATAATATGTTTGCATTTCAATACTTTGTATCAGATACCGGATTCATACAACACGCAAGTTTGAAGAATAAATAGGTGGAATAATTCTGGGCCTAAATACTTGGAATCAGCTACCGGCTTGGTGCAGCGGCCAAGTGTGTAGAATAATAAGACAGTTTAAGTTCTCAACCCAAAATAAAATCCCCCAACCCTCATCAATTTCTACGTTACCCTGTGTACGATATGATTTTGTATAACTTAAATGGGGTTTAGGTCAAGGAAGTCAGGGTTGGAGAATATTATTTTGTAATTGTATAGAGAAATGTCTGACAATTCTTAACCCCAAATAAAATTCCCCAACCCTGATAGTTATCTACGTTACCCTGTATATGATAACATTTTTCATACCCAAGAAGGTGTTAAGGTCATCGAAGCCTCGGTTGGGAATTTTATTTTATGCTCACATAGAGATACGTCTCAAAGTTCTCAACCCCAAATAAAATCCCCCAACCCTTTTCAATTTCTACGTTACCCTGTGTACGATACCATATTGTATAAATTATATAGGGTTTAGGTCAAGGAAGTCAGGGTTGGGGAACATTATTTTATAATTGTATTGAGAAACTTCTGACAATTCTTTACCCCAGATAAAATTACCCAACCCTGATGGTTATCTACGTTACCCTGTATATGATACCATTTTGTATAAATTATATGGGGTTTAGGTCAAGGAAGTCAGGGTTGGGGAATATTATTTTATAATTGTATTGAGAAACTTCTGACAATTCTTTATCCCCAATAAAATTCCCCAACCCTGATGGTTATCTACGTTACCCTGTATATGATACCATTTTGTATAAATTATAACGGGTTTCGGTCAAGGAAGTCAGGGTTGGGGAATATTATTTTATAATTGTATTGAGAAACTTCTGACAATTCTTTACCCCCAATAAAATTCCCCAACCCTGATGGTTATCTACGTTACCCTGTATATGATACCATTTTGTATAAATTATATGGGGTTTCGGTCAAGGAAGTCAGGGTTGGGGAATATTATTTTATAATTGTATTGAGAAACTTCTGACAATTCTTTACCCCCAATAAAATTCCCCAACCCTGATGGTTATCTACGTTACCCTGTATATGATACCATTTTGTATAAATTATATGGGGTTTCGGTCAAGGAAGTCAGGGTTGGGGAATACTATTTTATAATTGTATTGAGAAACTTCTGACAATTCTTTACCACCAATAAAATTTCCCAACCCTGATGGTTATCTACGTTACCCCGTTCAGATACCATTTTTCATACCCAACATGGTGTTTATGTCATAGAAGCCTCCGTTCAGGAATTTTCTTTTATGCTAACATAGAGAAACGTCTCAAAGTTCTCAACCACAAATAAAATTCCCCGACCCTCATAAAAGTCTACGTTACCCTGTATATGATACCATTTTGTATAACTTATATGGGGTTTAGGTCAAGGAAGCCAGAGTTCGGGAATATTATAATATAATTGTATTGAGAAACTTCTGTCAATTCTTTACCCAAAATAAAATTCCCCAACCCTGATGGTTATCTACGTTACCCCGTTTATGATACCATTTTTCATACCAAAGATGGTGTTTATGTCATACAAGCCTCTGTTCAGGAATTTTCCTTTATGCTTACATAGAGAAACGTCTCAAAGTTCTCAACCACAAATAAAATTCCCCGACCCCTATAAAATTCTACGTTACCCTGTATATGATACAATTTTGTGAATTCTTATATGGGGTTTAGGTCAAGGAAGTCAGGGTTGGGGAATATTATTTTTTAATTGTGTTGAGAAACTTCTGACAATTCTTTATCCCAAATAAAATTAACCATCCCTGATGGTTATCTACGTTACCCTGTAGCATTTTTCATACCCAAGATGGTGTTTATGTCATAGAAGCCTCCGTTCAGGATTTTTCTTTTATGCTAACATAGAGAAACGTCTCAAAGTTCTCAACCACAAATAAATTACCCCGACCCTCATAAAAGTCTACGTTACCCTGTATATGACACCATTTTGCATAAATTATATGGGGTTTAGGTCAAGAAAGTCAGGGTTGGGGAATGTTAAAATATAATTGTATTGAGAAACTTCTGTCAATTCTTTACCAAAAATAAAATTCCCCAACCCTGATGGTTATTTTCGTTACCCTGTTTATGATACCATTTTTCATACCAAAGATGGTGTTTATTTCCTAGAAGCCTCGCTTCAGGAATTTTCTTTTATGCTAACATAGAGAAACGTCTCAAAGTTCTGGCTTGGTACAGTGGCTAAGTCTGAAGAATAAGAATGTTGTATAAGTCTGCGACTAAATACATAGTGTCAGATACCGGTTTGGTACAGCCGCTAAGTCTGAAGAATAATAAGGTGATATAAGTCTGCGACTAAATACATGGTATCGGATACCGGCTTGGTACAGCGGCTGAGTCTGAAGAATGATATGGTGATATAAGTCTGCGAAAAAATACTTGGTATCAGCTACCGGGTTGGCACAGCGGTCAAGTCTGACATATAATATGTTTGCGTTTCAATACTTGGTATCAGATACTGGATTCATACAGCACCCAAGTTTGAAGAATAATTTGGTCGTATAAACATGCAGCTAAATACATGGTATCAGATACCAACTTGGTACATCCCCCAAGTCTGAAGAATAATAAGGTGATATAAGTCTGTGGCTAAATACATAGTATCAGGAAGCAGCTTGGTACAGCAGCCAAGCTGTAGAATAATAAAGTGATATAAGTCTGCGACTAAATACATGGTATCAGATACTGGCTTGGTACAGCGCCTAAGTCGGAAGAATAATATGGTGATTAAAGTCTGTGAATAAATACTTTGAATAAAATACTGGCTTGGTAAAGCGACTAAGTCTGAAGAATAATGGCGTGATATAAGTCTGCGACTAAATGCGTGGTATCAGATACCGGCTTGGTACAGCTGCTAAGTCTGAAGAATTAGAAAGTGATTTAAGTCTGCGAATAAATACTTGGAATCAGATACCAGCTTGGTACAACGGTCAAGTCTGACATATGATATGTTTGCATTTCAATACTTTGTATCAAATAGCGGATTCATATGGGACTTAAGTTTGAAGAATAATTAGGTGGTATAAGTGGCTAAATAGTTGGAATCAGCTACTGGCTTGGTTCAGCATCCAAATGTGAAGAATAATAAGGCTGTTTAAGTCTGCGTCCAAATACTTAAAAATCAGATATCAGCTTTGTACAGCAGCCAAGTAATAAGAATAATACGGCATGAAACAGGCATTATGCCAATTTTGAACTATTACAACCAGAAGAAGGGGCACGTGAGTCGCAGTCTGTATGAATGAACTTGTAGTCCGGATTCTAGTCTACACATACATGTAAACATTTCTTCCGTACGTCAAGGCATTCTGGATCTTTGAAACATTGAATATTGAACAAAGTCAATAAATTGGAACCCCTCATTATGCTAACTTTGAACTATTACAACCAGAAGAAGGGACACGTAAGTCGTAGTCTTTATAAAAAGAACTTGTTGTCCGGATTCTGATCTACACATACATGTTAACAATTCTTCCGTACGACAAGGCATTCTTGATCTATTAAACATTGAATATTGAGCAAAGCTTATAAATTGAAAAACAATCCCGGAAAAAGCTATTATGCTAACTTTGAACTCTTACAACCTGGAGAAGGGGTACCTCAGGTATAGTCTGTATATATGAGCGCGTAGTCCCCATTCCGATCTACACCTACATATAAACATTTTGTTCGTACGCCGAGGCGTTGCCGAACTACACAGTTCCAAAGTATTGTAAATTGGAAAAATAACTTAGCAAATTTTCATGTCGTGTCGGAAACGGCCATTATGCTAACTTTGAAGTCTTACAACCTAGAGAAGGTGTACCTCAGGCGTAGTCTGTATACATGAGCATGTAGTCCCCATTCCGATCTACAAGTACGTGTAAACATTTTGTCCGTACGCCGAGGCGTTGCCGAGCTACACATTTCCAAAGAAGGCTATGTCTTGAATAATAAGGAAATGAACAAGTTTGGCCATCTCAATTTGGCCATCTTCGTACTCCAGCTTATACCCTAACCCTAACCCTAACCCTAACCCTAACCCTAACCCTTAACCCTAACCCTAACCCTAACCCTAACCCCTAACCCTAACCCTAACCCAAACCCTAACCCTAACCCTAACCTACGCAGAACCTTTTAAACCCTCTTTAACCCTAAAACCTATAACAAACCCTCACAGACCTCCTATCAAACCCACGAAGAACTCAAAACCCTTGGCGACTTCAATCAGGCCCTCTTCGTCAGCGTCTTCCATCTCTCCACCTGAAACGAACAAAATCAGGAGATATCGCAAAATAGCACGACACGGTTAAATGACGACAGTAAACGTCATTAGTTTCAGTTCACAACCAATACAAGCTATGTTAACACAAACATACAGATCTACGCAAAACATTGTTCATTTTCCAGCCACAAATCGTGGGCAACACGGACCATAAAGGTATGATATTCGGGCCCTTTTTTGACCTTTGACCTCTAAGTATGACCTTGACCTTGGAGGTACGGACCTGGGTTTTGCACATGACACATCGTCTCATAATGGTTAACATTTGTACAAAGTAATTTCAAAATCCATCCAGAAATAAGAAAGGTATTGACTGCGTCAAAGTTTCGGACGGACGAACGAACGGACGGACGGACGAACGGACGGACAGGGGCAATGCTATTTGCCCTTCCACCATTCTTCGAATGGCGGGGGCATAACAAAAATAAAGTATTACACCAAACAGTGTTCATTTTCCAGCAATATATAACAAGGGCGACACGGACCATACCGGTATGATGCTCGTTTCTATTCTTAATACCTAACCCTAACCCTAACCCTAACCCTAACCCTAACCCTAACCCTAAACCCTAACCCCTAACCCTAACCCTAACCCTAACCCTAACCCTAACCCCTTCCTTTATGCTTACATAGAGAAACGTCTCAAAGTTCTGGCTTGGTACAGTGGCTAAGTCTGAAGAATAAGAATGTTGTATAAGTCTGCGACTAAATACATAGTATCAGATACCGGTTTGGTACAGCCGCTAAGTCTGAAGAATAATAAGGTGATATAAGTCTGCGACTAAATGCGTGGTATCAGATACCGGCTTGGTACAGCTGCTAAGTCTGAAGAATTAGAAAGTGATTTAGGTCTGGGAATAAATACTTGGAATCAGATACCAGCTTGGTACAACGGTCAAGTCTGACATATAATATGTTTGCATTTCAATACTTTGTATCAAATACCGGATTCATATGGGACTTAAGTTTGAAGAATAATTAGGTGGTATAAGTGGCTAAATAGTTGGAATCAGCTACTGGCTTGGTTCAGCATCCAAATGTGAAGAATAATAAGGCTGTTTAAGTCTGCGTCCAAATACTTAAAAATCAGATATCAGCTTTGTACAGCAGCCAAGTAATAAGAATAATACGGCATGAAACAGGCATTATGCCAATTTTGAACTATTACAACCAGAAGAAGGGGCACGTGAGTCGCAGTCTGTATGAATGAACTTGTAGTCCGGATTCTAGTCTACACATACATGTAAACATTTCTTCCGTACGTCAAGGCATTCTGGATCTTTGAAACATTGAATATTGAACAAAGTCAATAAATTGGAACCCCTCATTATGCTAACTTTGAACTATTACAACCAGAAGAAGGGACAAGTAAGTCGTAGTCTTTATAAAAAGAACTTGTTGTCCGGATTCTGATCTACACATACATGTTAACAATTCTTCCGTACGACAAGGCATTCTTGATCTATTAAACATTGAATATTGAGCAAAGCTTATAAATTGAAAAACAATCCCGGAAAAAGCTATTATGCTAACTTTGAACTCTTACAACCTGGAGAAGGGGTACCTCAGGTATAGTCTGTATATATGAGCGCGTAGTCCCCATTCCGATCTACACCTACATATAAACATTTTGTTCGTACGCCGAGGCGTTGCCGAACTACACAGTTCCAAAGTATTGTAAATTGGAAAAATAACTTAGCAAATTTTCATGTCGTGTCGGAAACGGCCATTATGCTAACTTTGAAGTCTTACAACCTAGAGAAGGTGTACCTCAGGCGTAGTCTGTATACATGAGCATGTAGTCCCCATTCCGATCTACAAGTACGTGTAAACATTTTGTCCGTACGCCGAGGCGTTGCCGAGCTACACATTTCCAAAGAAGGCTATGTCTTGAATAATAAGGAAATGAACAAGTTTGGCCATCTCAATTTGGCCATCTTCGTACTCCAGCTTATACCCTAACCCGCAACCGCAAGTAAGCAAATCACCTATACCCTAACCCTTTGGACAAAATTCTTGGACAAACCTCGTTTCAACCCCTTACCCTAACCCTAACCCTGACCCTGACCCTAACCCTGACCCTGACCCTGACCCTGACCCTGACCCTTACCCTAACCCTGACCCTGACCCTAACCCTAATCCTAACCCAACCCTAACCCAACCCTAACCCTAACCCCAACCCTAACCCTAACCCTAACCCCAACCCTAACCCTAACCTAACCCTTACCCTAACCCTTTGGACTGGTTTTGCTTCTTCAACCAATGATTAAGCATAGTTTAGCACTGGTTTTGCTAACCCGAACAAGTCTGAAGAAAGATAAGATGGTATAAGTCTTCGACTAAATACTTCGTATCAGATACCGCATTGAAACAGCAACCAAGTATGAAGAATAATAAGGTGATATAAGTCTGCGACTAAATGCATGGTATCAGATATACAGCGGTCAAGTCTGACATATAATATGTATGCGTTTCAATACTTGGTATCAGATATCGGATTCATACGGTGCCCAAGTCTGAAGAATAATAAGGTAGTATAAGTCAGCGGCTAAATACATGGTATTAGGTACCAGCTTGGTACAGTGGCAAAGTCTGAAGAATAATACGGTGATATAAGTCTGCAGCTAAATACATTGTATCGGATACTGGCTTGGTACAGCGGCCAAGTCCATAGAATAATAAGGCAATATAAGTCTGTGACAAAATACATGCTATCAAATACCAGCTTGGTACAGCCGCTAGGTCTGAAGAATAATAATGTGATTTATGTCTGCAAATAAATACTTGGAATCAGATACCGGCTTGGTACAGGGTAAAGTCTGAAATATAATATGTTTGCATTTCAATACTTTGTATCAGATACCGGATTCATACAACACGCAAGTTTGAAGAATAAATAGGTGGAATAATTCTGGGCCTAAATACTTGGAATCAGCTACCGGCTTGGTGCAGCGGCCAAGTGTGTAGAATAATAAGACAGTTTAAGTTCTCAACCCAAAATAAAATCCCCCAACCCTCATCAATTTCTACGTTACCCTGTGTACGATATGATTTTGTATAACTTAAATGGGGTTTAGGTCAAGGAAGTCAGGGTTGGAGAATATTATTTTGTAATTGTATAGAGAAATGTCTGACAATTCTTAACCCCAAATAAAATTCCCCAACCCTGATAGTTATCTACGTTACCCTGTATATGATAACATTTTTCATACCCAAGAAGGTGTTAAGGTCATCGAAGCCTCGGTTGGGAATTTTATTTTATGCTCACATAGAGATACGTCTCAAAGTTCTCAACCCCAAATAAAATCCCCCAACCCTTTTCAATTTCTACGTTACCCTGTGTACGATACCATATTGTATAAATTATATAGGGTTTAGGTCAAGGAAGTCAGGGTTGGGGAACATTATTTTATAATTGTATTGAGAAACTTCTGACAATTCTTTACCCCAGATAAAATTACCCAACCCTGATGGTTATCTACGTTACCCTGTATATGATACCATTTTGTATAAATTATATGGGGTTTAGGTCAAGGAAGTCAGGGTTGGGGAATATTATTTTATAATTGTATTGAGAAACTTCTGACAATTCTTTATCCCCAATAAAATTCCCCAACCCTGATGGTTATCTACGTTACCCTGTATATGATACCATTTTGTATAAATTATAACGGGTTTCGGTCAAGGAAGTCAGGGTTGGGGAATATTATTTTATAATTGTATTGAGAAACTTCTGACAATTCTTTACCCCCAATAAAATTCCCCAACCCTGATGGTTATCTACGTTACCCTGTATATGATACCATTTTGTATAAATTATATGGGGTTTCGGTCAAGGAAGTCAGGGTTGGGGAATATTATTTTATAATTGTATTGAGAAACTTCTGACAATTCTTTACCCCCAATAAAATTCCCCAACCCTGATGGTTATCTACGTTACCCTGTATATGATACCATTTTGTATAAATTATATGGGGTTTCGGTCAAGGAAGTCAGGGTTGGGGAATACTATTTTATAATTGTATTGAGAAACTTCTGACAATTCTTTACCACCAATAAAATTTCCCAACTCTGATGGTTATCTACGTTACCCCGTTCAGATACCATTTTTCATACCCAACATGGTGTTTATGTCATAGAAGCCTCCGTTCAGGAATTTTCTTTTATGCTAACATAGAGAAACGTCTCAAAGTTCTCAACCACAAATAAAATTCCCCGACCCTCATAAAAGTCTACGTTACCCTGTATATGATACCATTTTGTATAACTTATATGGGGTTTAGGTCAAGGAAGCCAGAGTTCGGGAATATTATAATATAATTGTATTGAGAAACTTCTGTCAATTCTTTACCCAAAATAAAATTCCCCAACCCTGATGGTTATCTACGTTACCCCGTTTATGATACCATTTTTCATACCAAAGATGGTGTTTATGTCATACAAGCCTCTGTTCAGGAATTTTCCTTTATGCTTACATAGAGAAACGTCTCAAAGTTCTCAACCACAAATAAAATTCCCCGACCCCTATAAAATTCTACGTTACCCTGTATATGATACAATTTTGTGAATTCTTATATGGGGTTTAGGTCAAGGAAGTCAGGGTTGGGGAATATTATTTTTTAATTGTGTTGAGAAACTTCTGACAATTCTTTATCCCAAATAAAATTACCCATCCCTGATGGTTATCTACGTTACCCTGTAGCATTTTTCATACCCAAGATGGTGTTTATGTCATAGAAGCCTCCGTTCAGGATTTTTCTTTTATGCTAACATAGAGAAACGTCTCAAAGTTCTCAACCACAAATAAATTACCCCGACCCTCATAAAAGTCTACGTTACCCTGTATATGACACCATTTTGTATAAATTATATGGGGTTTAGGTCAAGAAAGTCAGGGTTGGGGAATGTTAAAATATAATTGTATTGAGAAACTTCTGTCAATTCTTTACCCAAAATAAAATTCCCCAACCCTGATGGTTATTTTCGTTACCCTGTTTATGATACCATTTTTCATACCAAAGATGGTGTTTATTTCCTAGAAGCCTCGCTTCAGGAATTTTCTTTTATGCTAACATAGAGAAACGTCTCAAAGTTCTGGCTTGGTACAGTGGCTAAGTCTGAAGAATAAGAATGTTGTATAAGTCTGCGACTAAATACATAGTGTCAGATACCGGTTTGGTACAGCCGCTAAGTCTGAAGAATAATAAGGTGATATAAGTCTGCGACTAAATACATGGTATCGGATACCGGCTTGGTACAGCGGCTGAGTCTGAAGAATGATATGGTGATATAAGTCTGCGAAAAAATACTTGGTATCAGCTACCGGGTTGGCACAGCGGTCAAGTCTGACATATAATATGTTTGCGTTTCAATACTTGGTATCAGATACTGGATTCATACAGCACCCAAGTTTGAAGAATAATTTGGTCGTATAAACATGCAGCTAAATACATGGTATCAGATACCAACTTGGTACATCCCCCAAGTCTGAAGAATAATAAGGTGATATAAGTCTGTGGCTAAATACATAGTATCAGGAAGCAGCTTGGTACAGCAGCCAAGCTGTAGAATAATAAAGTGATATAAGTCTGCGACTAAATACATGGTATCAGATACTGGCTTGGTACAGCGCCTAAGTCGGAAGAATAATATGGTGATTAAAGTCTGTGAATAAATACTTTGAATAAAATACTGGCTTGGTAAAGCGACTAAGTCTGAAGAATAATGGCGTGATATAAGTCTGCGACTAAATGCGTGGTATCAGATACCGGCTTGGTACAGCTGCTAAGTCTGAAGAATTAGAAAGTGATTTAAGTCTGCGAATAAATACTTGGAATCAGATACCAGCTTGGTACAACGGTCAAGTCTGACATATGATATGTTTGCATTTCAATACTTTGTATCAAATAGCGGATTCATATGGGACTTAAGTTTGAAGAATAATTAGGTGGTATAAGTGGCTAAATAGTTGGAATCAGCTACTGGCTTGGTTCAGCATCCAAATGTGAAGAATAATAAGGCTGTTTAAGTCTGCGTCCAAATACTTAAAAATCAGATATCAGCTTTGTACAGCAGCCAAGTAATAAGAATAATACGGCATGAAACAGGCATTATGCCAATTTTGAACTATTACAACCAGAAGAAGGGGCACGTGAGTCGCAGTCTGTATGAATGAACTTGTAGTCCGGATTCTAGTCTACACATACATGTAAACATTTCTTCCGTACGTCAAGGCATTCTGGATCTTTGAAACATTGAATATTGAACAAAGTCAATAAATTGGAACCCCTCATTATGCTAACTTTGAACTATTACAACCAGAAGAAGGGACACGTAAGTCGTAGTCTTTATAAAAAGAACTTGTTGTCCGGATTCTGATCTACACATACATGTTAACAATTCTTCCGTACGACAAGGCATTCTTGATCTATTAAACATTGAATATTGAGCAAAGCTTATAAATTGAAAAACAATCCCGGAAAAAGCTATTATGCTAACTTTGAACTCTTACAACCTGGAGAAGGGGTACCTCAGGTATAGTCTGTATATATGAGCGCGTAGTCCCCATTCCGATCTACACCTACATATAAACATTTTGTTCGTACGCCGAGGCGTTGCCGAACTACACAGTTCCAAAGTATTGTAAATTGGAAAAATAACTTAGCAAATTTTCATGTCGTGTCGGAAACGGCCATTATGCTAACTTTGAAGTCTTACAACCTAGAGAAGGTGTACCTCAGGCGTAGTCTGTATACATGAGCATGTAGTCCCCATTCCGATCTACAAGTACGTGTAAACATTTTGTCCGTACGCCGAGGCGTTGCCGAGCTACACATTTCCAAAGAAGGCTATGTCTTGAATAATAAGGAAATGAACAAGTTTGGCCATCTCAATTTGGCCATCTTCGTACTCCAGCTTATACCCTAACCCGCAACCGCAAGTAAGCAAATCACCTATACCCTAACCCTTTGGACAAAATTCTTGGACAAACCTCGTTTCAACCCCTTACCCTAACCCTAACCCTGACCCTGACCCTAACCCTGACCCTGACCCTGACCCTGACCCTTACCCTAACCCTGACCCTGACCCTAACCCTAATCCTAACCCAACCCTAACCCAACCCTAACCCCAACCCTAACCCTAACCCTAACCCCAACCCTAACCCTAACCTAACCCTTACCCTAACCCTTTGGACTGGTTTTGCTTCTTCAACCAATGATTAAGCATAGTTTAGCACTGGTTTTGCTAACCCGAACAAGTCTGAAGAAAGATAAGATGGTATAAGTCTTCGACTAAATACTTCGTATCAGATACCGCATTGAAACAGCAACCAAGTATGAAGAATAATAAGGTGATATAAGTCTGCGACTAAATGCATGGTATCAGATATACAGCGGTCAAGTCTGACATATAATATGTATGCGTTTCAATACTTGGTATCAGATATCGGATTCATACGGTGCCCAAGTCTGAAGAATAATAAGGTAGTATAAGTCAGCGGCTAAATACATGGTATTAGGTACCAGCTTGGTACAGTGGCAAAGTCTGAAGAATAATACGGTGATATAAGTCTGCAGCTAAATACATTGTATCGGATACTGGCTTGGTACAGCGGCCAAGTCCATAGAATAATAAGGCAATATAAGTCTGTGACAAAATACATGCTATCAAATACCAGCTTGGTACAGCCGCTAGGTCTGAAGAATAATAATGTGATTTATGTCTGCAAATAAATACTTGGAATCAGATACCGGCTTGGTACAGGGTAAAGTCTGAAATATAATATGTTTGCATTTCAATACTTTGTATCAGATACCGGATTCATACAACACGCAAGTTTGAAGAATAAATAGGTGGAATAATTCTGGGCCTAAATACTTGGAATCAGCTACCGGCTTGGTGCAGCGGCCAAGTGTGTAGAATAATAAGACAGTTTAAGTTCTCAACCCAAAATAAAATCCCCCAACCCTCATCAATTTCTACGTTACCCTGTGTACGATATGATTTTGTATAACTTAAATGGGGTTTAGGTCAAGGAAGTCAGGGTTGGAGAATATTATTTTGTAATTGTATAGAGAAATGTCTGACAATTCTTAACCCCAAATAAAATTCCCCAACCCTGATAGTTATCTACGTTACCCTGTATATGATAACATTTTTCATACCCAAGAAGGTGTTAAGGTCATCGAAGCCTCGGTTGGGAATTTTATTTTATGCTCACATAGAGATACGTCTCAAAGTTCTCAACCCCAAATAAAATCCCCCAACCCTTTTCAATTTCTACGTTACCCTGTGTACGATACCATATTGTATAAATTATATAGGGTTTAGGTCAAGGAAGTCAGGGTTGGGGAACATTATTTTATAATTGTATTGAGAAACTTCTGACAATTCTTTACCCCAGATAAAATTACCCAACCCTGATGGTTATCTACGTTACCCTGTATATGATACCATTTTGTATAAATTATATGGGGTTTAGGTCAAGGAAGTCAGGGTTGGGGAATATTATTTTATAATTGTATTGAGAAACTTCTGACAATTCTTTATCCCCAATAAAATTCCCCAACCCTGATGGTTATCTACGTTACCCTGTATATGATACCATTTTGTATAAATTATAACGGGTTTCGGTCAAGGAAGTCAGGGTTGGGGAATATTATTTTATAATTGTATTGAGAAACTTCTGACAATTCTTTACCCCCAATAAAATTCCCCAACCCTGATGGTTATCTACGTTACCCTGTATATGATACCATTTTGTATAAATTATATGGGGTTTCGGTCAAGGAAGTCAGGGTTGGGGAATATTATTTTATAATTGTATTGAGAAACTTCTGACAATTCTTTACCCCCAATAAAATTCCCCAACCCTGATGGTTATCTACGTTACCCTGTATATGATACCATTTTGTATAAATTATATGGGGTTTCGGTCAAGGAAGTCAGGGTTGGGGAATACTATTTTATAATTGTATTGAGAAACTTCTGACAATTCTTTACCACCAATAAAATTTCCCAACCCTGATGGTTATCTACGTTACCCCGTTCAGATACCATTTTTCATACCCAACATGGTGTTTATGTCATAGAAGCCTCCGTTCAGGAATTTTCTTTTATGCTAACATAGAGAAACGTCTCAAAGTTCTCAACCACAAATAAAATTCCCCGACCCTCATAAAAGTCTACGTTACCCTGTATATGATACCATTTTGTATAACTTATATGGGGTTTAGGTCAAGGAAGCCAGAGTTCGGGAATATTATAATATAATTGTATTGAGAAACTTCTGTCAATTCTTTACCCAAAATAAAATTCCCCAACCCTGATGGTTATCTACGTTACCCCGTTTATGATACCATTTTTCATACCAAAGATGGTGTTTATGTCATACAAGCCTCTGTTCAGGAATTTTCCTTTATGCTTACATAGAGAAACGTCTCAAAGTTCTCAACCACAAATAAAATTCCCCGACCCCTATAAAATTCTACGTTACCCTGTATATGATACAATTTTGTGAATTCTTATATGGGGTTTAGGTCAAGGAAGTCAGGGTTGGGGAATATTATTTTTTAATTGTGTTGAGAAACTTCTGACGATTCTTTATCCCAAATAAAATTACCCATCCCTGATGGTTATCTACGTTACCCTGTAGCATTTTTCATACCCAAGATGGTGTTTATGTCATAGAAGCCTCCGTTCAGGATTTTTCTTTTATGCTAACATAGAGAAACGTCTCAAAGTTCTCAACCACAAATAAATTACCCCGACCCTCATAAAAGTCTACGTTACCCTGTATATGACACCATTTTGTATAAATTATATGGGGTTTAGGTCAAGAAAGTCAGGGTTGGGGAATGTTAAAATATAATTGGATTGAGAAACTTCTGTCAATTCTTTACCCAAAATAAAATTCCCCAACCCTGATGGTTATTTTCGTTACCCTGTTTATGATACCATTTTTCATACCAAAGATGGTGTTTATTTCCTAGAAGCCTCGCTTCAGGAATTTTCTTTTATGCTAACATAGAGAAACGTCTCAAAGTTCTGGCTTGGTACAGTGGCTAAGTCTGAAGAATAAGAATGTTGTATAAGTCTGCGACTAAATACATAGTGTCAGATACCGGTTTGGTACAGCCGCTAAGTCTGAAGAATAATAAGGTGATATAAGTCTGCGACTAAATACATGGTATATCGGATACCGGCTTGGTACAGCGGCTGAGTCTGAAGAATGATATGGTGATATAAGTCTGCGAAAAAATACTTGGTATCAGCTACCGGGTTGGCACAGCGGTCAAGTCTGACATATAATATGTTTGCGTTTCAATACTTGGTATCAGATACTGGATTCATACAGCACCCAAGTTTGAAGAATAATTTGGTCGTATAAACATGCAGCTAAATACATGGTATCAGATACCAACTTGGTACATCCCCCAAGTCTGAAGAATAATAAGGTGATATAAGTCTGTGGCTAAATACATAGTATCAGGAAGCAGCTTGGTACAGCAGCCAAGCTGTAGAATAATAAAGTGATATAAGTCTGCGACTAAATACATGGTATCAGATACTGGCTTGGTACAGCGCCTAAGTCGGAAGAATAATATGGTGATTAAAGTCTGTGAATAAATACTTTGAATAAAATACTGGCTTGGTAAAGCGACTAAGTCTGAAGAATAATGGCGTGATATAAGTCTGCGACTAAATGCGTGGTATCAGATACCGGCTTGGTACAGCTGCTAAGTCTGAAGAATTAGAAAGTGATTTAAGTCTGCGAATAAATACTTGGAATCAGATACCAGCTTGGTACAACGGTCAAGTCTGACATATGATATGTTTGCATGTCAATACTTTGTATCAAATAGCGGATTCATATGGGACTTAAGTTTGAAGAATAATTAGGTGGTATAAGTGGCTAAATAGTTGGAATCAGCTACTGGCTTGGTTCAGCATCCAAATGTGAAGAATAATAAGGCTGTTTAAGTCTGCGTCCAAATACTTAAAAATCAGATATCAGCTTTGTACAGCAGCCAAGTAATAAGAATAATACGGCATGAAACAGGCATTATGCCAATTTTGAACTATTACAACCAGAAGAAGGGGCACGTGAGTCGCAGTCTGTATGAATGAACTTGTAGTCCGGATTCTAGTCTACACATACATGTAAACATTTCTTCCGTACGTCAAGGCATTCTGGATCTTTGAAACATTGAATATTGAACAAAGTCAATAAATTGGAACCCCTCATTATGCTAACTTTGAACTATTACAACCAGAAGAAGGGACACGTAAGTCGTAGTCTTTATAAAAAGAACTTGTTGTCCGGATTCTGATCTACACATACATGTTAACAATTCTTCCGTACGACAAGGCATTCTTGATCTATTAAACATTGAATATTGAGCAAAGCTTATAAATTGAAAAACAATCCCGGAAAAAGCTATTATGCTAACTTTGAACTCTTACAACCTGGAGAAGGGGTACCTCAGGTATAGTCTGTATATATGAGCGCGTAGTCCCCATTCCGATCTACACCTACATATAAACATTTTGTTCGTACGCCGAGGCGTTGCCGAACTACACAGTTCCAAAGTATTGTAAATTGGAAAAATAACTTAGCAAATTTTCATGTCGTGTCGGAAACGGCCATTATGCTAACTTTGAAGTCTTACAACCTAGAGAAGGTGTACCTCAGGCGTAGTCTGTATACATGAGCATGTAGTCCCCATTCCGATCTACAAGTACGTGTAAACATTTTGTCCGTACGCCGAGGCGTTGCCGAGCTACACATTTCCAAAGAAGGCTATGTCTTGAATAATAAGGAAATGAACAAGTTTGGCCATCTCAATTTGGCCATCTTCGTACTCCAGCTTATACCCTAACCCTAACCCTAACCCTAACCATAACCCTAACCCTTAACCCTAACCCTAACCCTAACCCTAACCCCTAACCCTAACCCTAACCCAAACCCTAACCCTAACCCTAACCTACGCAGAACCTTTTAAACCCTCTTTAACCCTAAAACCTATAACAAACCCTCACAGACCTCCTATCAAACCCACGAAGAACTCAAAACCCTTGGCGACTTCAATCAGGCCCTCTTCGTCAGCGTCTTCCATCTCTCCACCTGAAACGAACAAAATCAGGAGATATCGCAAAATAGCACGACACGGTTAAATGACGACAGTAAACGTCATTAGTTTCAGTTCACAACCAATACAAGCTATGTTAACACAAACATACAGATCTACGCAAAACATTGTTCATTTTCCAGCCACAAATCGTGGGCAACACGGACCATAAAGGTATGATATTCGGGCCCTTTTTTGACCTTTGACCTCTAAGTATGACCTTGACCTTGGAGGTACGGACCTGGGTTTTGCACATGACACATCGTCTCATAATGGTTAACATTTGTACAAAGTAATTTCAAAATCCATCCAGAAATAAGAAAGGTATTGACTGCGTCAAAGTTTCGGACGGACGAACGAACGGACGGACGGACGAACGGACGGACAGGGGCAATGCTATTTGCCCTTCCACCATTCTTCGAATGGCGGGGGCATAACAAAAATAAAGTATTACACCAAACAGTGTTCATTTTCCAGCAATATATAACAAGGGCGACACGGACCATACCGGTATGATGCTCGTTTCTATTCTTAATACCTAACCCTAACCCTAACCCTAACCCTAACCCTAACTCTAACCCTAACCCTAACCCTAACCCTAACCCTAACCCTCAACAAAATAACTTAGAAAATTCTATGTTAAGTAGATAACAGCGATCATGCTAAATTAGAGCTCTTACAACCAGAAAAAGAGGCACGTGAGTGGTACTCTGTATGAATGAACTTGAAGTCCGGACTCTGGTCTACACATACATGTAAACATCACTTGGTACACCGAGGCGTTCTCAACCTATTACGCATTGAATATTGAACAAGGGCATCACATTGTCAAAATTTCTTAGAAGATTTTCATGTCTGCATTGAAACAGTCATTACTCTACTTTTGAACTCTTTCTGCCAGTAGAACAGGTGCGTGAGTCGATGTCTCTATACAGGAATTTGTAGTCCGGACTACCATCTACACATACATGTCAACATCTCGTCCGTACGCCCAGGCATACTCGATCTACACAGGTTCAAAGTAGGCTATGACGCGGAAAATATAAAAATAAAAAAACAAGGGAGATTAATCATGTAAAACTGTTGCCGGCTTTTGTAAAAGCGTTGCCGGTTTAAAGAAGTTCCGGCAACCTAATAACAGACCCTAGCGTAGGCAAATATTATAATAATAATATAAGGAAAGGGTCAACCCTATCGCCAACCCTCAGCCAAATAATTACTCAATATTGTACACATCCGCCAATCGTCATACCCCAATATACCCTTATACCCTAACCCTAACCCTAACCCTAACCCTAACCCTTAACCCTAACCCTAACCCTAACCCTAACCCTAACCCTTAACCCTAACCCTAACCCTAACCCTAACCCTAACCCCTAACCCTAACCCTAACCCTAACCCTAACCCTAACCCTAGCGGCTAAGTCTGAAGAATAAGAAGGTGATATAAGTCTGCGACTAAATACATGGTATCAGATACTAGCTTGGTACACCGGCTAAGTCTGAAGAATAATAAGGTGATATAAGTCTTCGGCTAAATACATAGTATCAGATGCCGGCTTGGTAGAGCGGCTAAGTCTAAAGAATAAAAGGTGATATAAGTCTGCCACTAAATACATGGTATCAGATACTGGCTTGGTACACCGTCTAAGTCTGAAGAATAATAAGGTTATATAAGTCTTCGGCTAAATACATAGTATCAGATGCTGGCTTGGTAGAGCGGCTAAGTCTGAAGAATAATAAGGTGATATAAGTCTTCGGCTAAATACATGGTATCAGTTACCAGGCTTGATACACTGGCTAAGTCTGAAGAATAATAAGGTGATATAAGTCTGTGACTAAATACATGGTATCAGGTACCAGCTTGATACACCGGCTAAGTCTGAAGAATAATAAGGTGATATAAGTCTACGACTAAATACATGGTATCAGATACCGGCTTGGTACAGAGGCTATGTCTGAAGAATAATAATGCGATATAAGTCTGCGACTGAATACATGGTATCAGATACCGGCTTGGTACAGCAGCTCATTCTCAAGAATAAGACGGTGATATAAGTCTGTGACTAAATACATGGTATCAGGTACCGGCTTGATACACCGGCTAAGTCTGAAGAATAATAAGGTGATATAAGTCTGCGACTAAATACATGGTATCAGATACCGGCTTAGTACAGCGGCTAAGTCTGAAGAATAATTAGGTGATATAAGTCTGCAGCTAAATACATGGTATCAGATACCGGCTTGGTACAGCGGCTAAGTCTGAAGAATAATAATGCGATATAAGTCTGCGACTGAATACATGGTATCAGATACCGGCTTGGTACAGCAGCTAATTCTCAAGAATAAGACGGTGATATAAGTCTGTGACTAAATACTTGGTAACAGATAATGGCTTGGTACACTGGCTAAGTCTGAAGAATAATAAGGCGATATAAGTCTGTGGCTAAATAAAAGGTATCAGATACCAGCTTGGTACAGCGGCTAAGTCTGAAGAATAATTAGGCGATATAAGTCTGCGGCTAAATACATCGTATCAGATACCGCCCTGGTACAGCGGCTAAGTATGAAGAATAAGAAGGTGATATAAGTCTGCGACTAAATACATGGTATGCTTACTTTGAACTATTACAACCACAAGAAGGGCCACATGAGTCGTAGTCTGTATAAATGAACTTGTTGTCCGGATTCTGATCTACACATACATGTAAGCATTTCTTCCGTACGCCGAGGCATTCTCAATTTATGAATCATTGAATATTGAGCAAAGCCAATAAATTGGAAAAAAATCCCGGAAACAGCCATTCTGCTTACTTTGAACTCTTGCAACCTTGAGAAGGGGTATCTCAGGCGAAGTCAGTATACATGAGCTCGTAGTCCCCATTCCGATCTACACGTACATGTAAACATTTTGTCTGTACGCCTGGGCGTTGCCGAACTACATAGTTCCAAAGTATTGTAAATTGGAAAAATAACTTAGCAAATTTTCGTGTCGTCGTAAACAGCCATTATGCTAACTTTGAAGTCTTACAACCTGGAGAAGGGGTACCTCAGGCGTAGTCTGTATACATGAGCATGTAGTCCCCATTCCAATCTACACGTACATGTAAAAGTTTTGTCTGTACGCCGAGGCGTTGCCGAGCTACACAATTCCAAAGTAGGCTGTGTCATAGAAAATTCAAACTTATTTCCAAACTTTGTTATTTCCCTTGTTGAATAGTCTCCCCTGAAAAAAGAAGTTCGGTAAAATTTACTAAAAATAGTAACAATATCCTACGCCAGGGTTGGTAATAAGGCAACCCTAACCAAATTACACCCCAACCCTAAGCAAAATATACATCCGCTAGGGTTAGAACGCTAACGCTAATGCCAAATCGCCTATACCCTAACCCTAACCCTAACCCTAACCCTAACCCTACCCTAACCCTAACCCTAACCCTAACCCTAACCCTCCTAACCCTAACCCTAACCCTAACCCTAACCCTACCCTAACCCTAACCCTAACCCTAGGGTCAACCCTAAATGACCCTAAACATGACCTTGACCCTTAGGGTCAACCCTAGGGTCAACCCTAAATGACCCTAAACATGACCTTGACCCTTAGGGTCAACCCTAGTGTCAACCCTAAGGGTCAAGGTCAGGTTTAGGGTCATTTAGGGTCAACCCTAGGGTCAACACTAAGGGTCAAGGTCAGGTTTAGGGTCAACCCTAAGGTCAACCCTCAGGGTGAGGGTCATCAAAATAACTTAGAATATTTACATGTTCAGTAAAAAATAGCCGTCATGCTAACTTAGAGCTCTTATAACTAGAAGAAGGGGCATGTGAGTCATAGTCTGAATTATATTAAATTTGTAGTCTCGACTCTGGCCTACAACATACTTCTTACAGACTTAAAATCGCATAGAAAATGAAGGAGTTATTAAACATCGAAGTTGGACAAGGACCATTAATCATCAAAATAACTTAGAAAATTCTATGTTCAGTAGATACTAAATACGACTAAATACTTGGTATCCGATACCATATTAGTACAACGAACAAGTCTGAAGAAAGATAAGATGGTATAAGTCTTCGACTAAACACTTGGTATCAGATACCGCATTGGAACAGCGGCAAAGTCAGAAGAATGATAAGGTGATATAAGTCTGCGACTAAATGCATGGTATCAGATATACAGTGGTCAAGTCTGACATATAATATGTATGCGTTTCAAGACTTGGTATCAGATACCGGATTCATACGGTACCCAAGTCTGAAGAATAATTAGGTAGTATAAGTGAGCGGCTAAATATATGGTATCAGATACCGGCTTGGAACAGCGGCCAAGTCTGTAGAATAATAAGGCGATATAAGTCTGCGACTAAATACATGGTATCAGATACCGGCTTGCTCCAGTGCCTAAGTCTGAAGAATAATATGGTGATTAAAGTCTGCGACTAAATACATGGTATCAGATACCAGCTTGCTCCAGTGCCTAAGTCTGAAGAATAATACGGTGATTAAAGTCTGCGAAAAAATACTTGGAATCAGATACCGGCCTGGTACAGCGGTATAGTCTGACATATAATATGTGTGGGTTTCAATACTTGGTATCAGATTCCGGATCCATACGGTGCCCAAGTCTGAAGGATAATTAGGTAGTATAAGTCAGCAGCTAAATATATGGTATCAGATACCAGTTTGGTACAGCGACCAAGTCTGTAGAATAATAAGTGGATATAAGTCTGCGACTAAATACATGGTATCAGATACCGGCTTGGTACAGTGCCCAAAGTCTGAAGAATAAGATGGTGATTAAAGTCTGTGACAATGATTAGGTAGTATAAGTCAGCGGCTAAATATATGGTATCAGATACCCGCTTGGTACAGCGACCAAGTCTGTAGAATAATAAGGCGATATAAGTCCGCGACTAAATACATGGTATCAGATACCGGCTTTGTACAGTGCGTAAGTCTGAAGAATAATACCGCGATTAAAGTCTGCGACTAAATACATCGTATCAGATACCGGCTCGGTACAACGGCTAAGTCTGAAGAATAATAAGGTGATATAAGTCTGCGAAAAAATACTTGGAATCAGATACAGGCTTGGTACAGCGGTCAAGTCTGACATATAATATGTTTGCGCTTCAATACTTGGTATCAGATACCGGTTTCATACAGCACCCAATTTTGAAGAAAAATTAAGTGGTATAAGTCTGCGGCTAAATACATGGCATCAGATACCGGTTTGGTACAGCGGCCAAGTCTGAAAAATAAACTGGGGATATAAGTCTGCAGCTAAATACATGGTAGCAGATACCGGCTTGGTACAAGGCCAAGTCTCAAGAATAATTAGTTGATTTAAGTCTGCGGCTAAGTACATAGTATCAGATACAGGCTTGGTACAGCGCCTTAGTCTGAAGAATAATAGAAGAGAGTTTCTCATACTAAATATTTATCCGCAGCCTTATTCCACCTTGTTAGTCTTCAGACTTGACCGCTGTACCAAGCTGGTATCTGAGGGTTGAGGGTTGGGTTGAGGGTTGGGTTGAGGATTGAGGGTTGGTTTGAGGGTTGGGTTGAGGGTTGAGGGTTGGTTTGAGGGTTGAATGTTGGGTTAATGAGTGAGGATTGAGGGATAGGGTCATCAAAATAACTTAGAATATTTACATGTTCAGTGGAAAAAAAGCCATCATCCTAACCCTAACCCTAACCCTAACCCTAACCCTTAACCCTAACCCTAACCCTAACCCTAACCCTAACCCTAGGGTCAACCCTAAATGACCCTAAACATGACCTTGACCCTTAGGGTCAACCCTAGGGTCAACCCTAAGGGTCAAGGTCAGGTTTAGGGTCATTTAGGGTCAACCCTAGGGTCAACACTAAGGGTCAAGGTCAGGTTTAGGGTCAACCCTAGGGTCAACCCTCAGGGTGAGGGTCATCAAAATAACTTAGAATATTTACATGTTCAGTAAAAAATAGCCGTCATGCTAACTTAGAGCTCTTATAACTAGGAGAAGGGGCTTGTGAGTCATAGTCTGAATTATATTAAATTTGTAGTCTGGACTCTGGCCTACAACATACTTCTTACAGACTTAAAATCGCATAGAAAATGAAGGAGTTATTAAACATCGAAGTTGGACAAGGACCATTAATCATCAAAATAACTTAGAAAATTCTATGTTCAGTAGATACTAAATACGACTAAATACTTGGTATCCGATACCATATTAGTACAACGAACAAGTCTGAAGAAAGATAAGATGGTATAAGTCTTCGACTAAACACTTGGTATCAGATACCGCATTGGAACAGCGGCAAAGTCAGAAGAATGATAAGGTGATATAAGTCTGCGACTAAATGCATGGTATCAGATATACAGTGGTCAAGTCTGACATATAATATGTATGCGTTTCAAGACTTGGTATCAGATACCGGATTCATACGGTACCCAAGTCTGAAGAATAATTAGGTAGTATAAGTGAGCGGCTAAATATATGGTATCAGATACCGGCTTGGAACAGCGGCCAAGTCTGTAGAATAATAAGGCGATATAAGTCTGCGACTAAATACATGGTATCAGATACCGGCTTGCTCCAGTGCCTAAGTCTGAAGAATAATACGGTGATTAAAGTCTGCGACTAAATACATGGTATCAGATACCAGCTTGCTCCAGTGCCTAAGTCTGAAGAATAATACGGTGATTAAAGTCTGCGAAAAAATACTTGGAATCAGATACCGGCCTGGTACAGCGGTATAGTCTGACATATAATATGTGTGGGTTTCAATACTTGGTATCAGATTCCGGATCCATACGGTGGCCAAGTCTGAAGGAAAATTAGGTAGTATAAGTCAGCGGCTAAATATATGGTATCAGATACCAGTTTGGTACAGCGACCAAGTCTGTACAATAATAAGTGGATATAAGTCTGCGACTAAATACATGGTATCAGATACCGGCTTGGTACAGTGCCCAAAGTCTGAAGAATAAGATGGTGATTAAAGTCTGTGACAATAATAAGTGGATATAAGTCAGCGGCTAAATATATGGTATCAGATACCCGCTTGGTACAGCGACCAAGTCTGTAGAATAATAAGGCGATATAAGTCCGCGACTAAATACATGGTATCAGATACCGGCTTTGTACAGTGCGTAAGTCTGAAGAATAATACCGCGATTAAAGTCTGCGACTAAATACATCGTATCAGATACCTGCTCGGTACAACGGCTAAGTCTGAAGAATAATAAGGTGATATAAGTCTGCGAAAAAATACTTGGAATCAGATACAGGCTTGGTACAGCGGTCAAGTCTGACATATAACATGTTTGCGCTTCAATACTTGGTATCAGATACCGGTTTCATACAGCACCCAATTTTGAAGAAAAATTAAGTGGTATAAGTCTGCGGCTAAATACATGGCATCAGATACCGGTTTGGTACAGCGGCCAAGTCTGAAGAATAAACTGGTGATATAAGTCTGCAGCTAAATACATGGTAGCAGATACCGGCTTGGTACAAGGCCAAGTCTCAAGAATAATTAGTTGATTTAAGTCTGCGGCTAAGTACATAGTATCAGATACAGGCTTGGTACAGCGCCTTAGTCTGAAGAATAATAGAAGAGAGTTTCTCATACTAAATATTTATCCGCAGCCTTATTCCACCTTGTTAGTCTTCAGACTTGACCGCTGTACCAAGCTGGTATCTGAGGGTTGAGGGTTGGGTTGAGGGTTGGGTTGAGGATTGAGGGTTGGTTTGAGGGTTGGGTTGAGGGTTGAGGGTTGGTTTGAGGGTTGAATGTTGGGTTAATGAGTGAGGATTGAGGGATAGGGTCATCAAAATAACTAAGAATATTTACATGTTCAGTGGAAAAAAAGCCATCATGCTAACTTTGAGCTCTTATTTCTAGAAGAAGGGGCATGTGAGTCATAGTCTGAATTATAAAATTTGTAGTCTGGACTCCGGCCTACAACATACTTTTTACAGACTTAAAATCTCATAAAAAATGAAGGAGTTATTAAACATCGAAATTGGACAAGGACCATTAATCAACATGAAGAATAATAAGGTGATATAAGTCTGTGACTAAATACATGGTATCAGAAACCGGCTTGGTACAGCGACTAAGTCTGAAGAATAATAAGGTGATATAAGTCTGCGACTAAATACATGGCATTAGATACTGTCTTGGTACAGCGGTTTAGTCTGAAGAACAATTAGGTGATATAAGTCTGCGGCTAAATACATGGTATCAGATAACGGCTTGGTACAGCGGCTAAGTCTGAAGAATAATAAGGCGATATAAGTCTGCGACTAAATACATGGTATCAGATACCGGCTTGGTACACCGGCTAAGTCTGAATAATAATATGTGATATAAGTCTGTAACTAAATACATGGTATGCTGACTTTGAACTATTACAACCAGAAGAAGGACCACGTGAGTGGTAGTCTGCATAAATGAATTTGTTCTCCTGATTCTGATCTACACATACATGTAAACATTTCTTCCGTCCGCCGAGGCATTCTCGATCTATGAATCATTGAATATTGAGCAAAGCCAATAAATTGAAAAAATCCTGGAAACAGCCATTTTGCTTACTTTGAACTCTTACAACCTTGAGAAGGGGTATCTCAGGCGTAGTCTGTATACATGAGCTCGTAGTCCTCATTCCGATCTACACGTACATGTAAACCTTTTTTCTCTACGCCGAGGCGTTGCCGAACTACATAGTTCCAAAGTATTGCAAATTGGAAAAATAACTTAGCAAATTTTCATGTCGAGTCGTAAACAGCCATTATGCTAACTTTGAAGTCTTACAACCTGGAGAAGGGGTACCTCAGGCGTAGTCTGTATACATGAGCATGTAGTCCCCATTCCAATCTACACGTACATATATTTTTTTTGTCTGTACGCCGAGGCGTTGCCGAGCTACACAATTCCAAAGTAGGCTATGTCATGGAAATTTCAAACTTATTCCAAACTTTGTTATTTCCCTTGTTGAATAGTCTCCCTTGAAAAAAGAAGTTCGGTAAAATTTACTAAAAATAGTAACAATATCCTACGCCAGGGTTGGTAAAAAGGCAACCCTAACCTAAGTACACACCAACCCTAAGCAAAATATACATCCGCTAGGGTTAGAACGTTAACGTTAATGCCAAATCGCCTATACCCTAACCCTAACCCTAACCCTAACCCTAACCACTAACCCTACCCTAACCCTAACCCTAACCCCTAACCCTAACCCTTACCCTAACCCTAACCTCTAACCCTAACCCTTACCCTAACCCTAACCTCTAACCCTAACCCTAACCTAACCCTAACCCTAACCCTAACCTAAACCCTAACCCTCACCCTAACCCTACCAATTATTGTATATATGAAGGTAATCCATCAGTTACAGAATCACTTTCGGCTTTTCCATAGATCATCTGCTTCAAAATTTAGGTAATCTTTTGGTAATCCATCAGTTCTATTACCCCGTTCGATGTTCCATAGATCATCTGCGTCCAAATGTAGGTAATCCTTTGGTAATCCTCTGGTAATCTATAACTTATGACCCCATTTGAAGGTGTATATATGTCATATTAATAGTAAACGTAAGGTAACTATTCAATTGTATCATCACTTTCGGCTGTTTCGTAGCTTATCTTTGTCGAATTAATGGTAATCCTCTGGTAATCTGTATGTCCTAAATTCTGGTTTTAACTTAAGTATCCGGGTATCCTTGGCAATCTGCCAATTATGCCATCCCGTTTGCAAATATAATAATCTATATGTTGCATGCCTATCATGTACCTTTGGTAATCCTTCACTTTATCATACTTTTCGGCTGTTTCATAGTGAACCTATGCCAAAGTTTTGATAACTATTTGTTAATTCATCACATAACGCTCTCTTTTAGGTCTTTAATAATAGTTTGGGCTAAAGTATCCGGTCATGCTACGGTTAACCGCCGTTTATTTCTTCTCATTAGCCCATTTATTAGTGTATGTTTGTCATATAAATGGTAAGCTGACGGTAATCAATCAATTTATCATCACTTTCGGCTCTGTCGTAGTTCCAATGTGTCCAACTTTTGGTAATCCTATGGTAATCCTTAGGAAAGCCTTTGGTAATCCATCATTTATTGTCTCATTTGTAGGTATATATCAATGGTTTAAGAATAATTCCTGGTAATCATTTGGCTACCGAAGTTTGATAATTGCTCGTGAATTCATCAAATAACGCCTCTCTCTTAGGTCTTAAATAATATTTAGGATAAAATATCAGGTTATACTTCGGTTAACCGCCGTTTATTTCTTCACATTAACACATTTAATAGTGCATGGTTGTCATATAAATGGCAAGCTGAAGGTAACCCATCAATTCTATCAACCCTTTCGGCTCTATCGTAGTTCCAATGTGTCTGGTAATCCTTAGGTAATCGTTTGATAATCATTAGGTAATCCATCACTTATGGTCCCATTTGTAGGTACATATCAATGGTCAAGAATAATTACTGGTTATCATTTGGTTACCGACCAACTATTATATATATGATGGTAATCCATCAGTTCTAGCATTACTTTCGGCTTATGACCTGATTTGAAGGTGTATCTGTGTCATTTTTATGGTAAATAGAAGTTAACCTATCAATCAATTCTTTCATCATTTTCGGCTCTTCCGTAGTTCCAATGTATCAAAAGTTTGGTAATCTTTGGCAATCCTAAGGTAATCTTTTGGTAATCCTTATGTAATCCATCACTTGTTCGCATGTATATATCAATGGTTCAAGAATAATTCCTGGTTATCATTTGGTAATCCACCAATTATTCTCTCTATGAAGGTAAACAAGCAGTTCTAGCATCACTTTCAGCTTTTCCATAGATCATCTGCTTCAAAAGGTAGGACGTTCCTTTGGTAATCCATCACTTTTGGTCCCATTTAAAGGTGTAACTTTGCCATATATATGGTACACTTAAGGTAACCCATGAATTATAGAATCACTTTCGCCTGTTTCATAGGTTATTTGTGACGAATTAATTGTAATCTATAATTATTTGTATGTTTTCAGTTCTGGTTTTGAGTATAATAGCTGCTGATCCTTGGTAATCCGCCAATTTATCCATCCCGATTGCATATGTAATACTGTATTTGTTTCATGCCCTTCGTTAACATTTGGTTATTCATCACTTTTGTCATACTTTTCCGTAGGTAATCCATTACTTACGGTTCCATTCGGTTTATTTCAATGTTTTAAGAATAATTCCTGGTTATCATATTGTTACCGACCAATTATTCTATATATGAAGGTAATCCATCAGTTCTAGCATCACTTTCGGCTTTTCCATAGATCATTTGCTTCCAAATTGAGTTAATCCTTTGGTAATTCATCAGTTCTATTACCCCTTTCGGATGTACCATAAATCACCTGCGTCAAAATGTAGGTAATCTTTTGGTAAACCTCTGGTAATCTATAACTTATGACCCCTTTTTTGAAGGTGTATCTGTGTCATATTTATGGTAAACGCAAGGTAACCTATTAATTATATCAGCACTTTCGGCTGTTTCGTAGCTTATCTTTGTCGAATTAATGGTAATCCTCTGGTAATCTGTATGTCCTAAGTTCCGGTTTTAGGTTAAATATCTGGTTATCTTTGGCAATCCGCCATGTATGCCATACCGTTTGCAAATCAAAATATTTGTATGCTGCATGGTTATCGTTATCCTTTGGTAATTCTTTACTTTTATCGTACTTTTCGGCTGTTTCATAGTTTACCTATGTCGAAGTTTTGATAATTGTTTGTTAGTGCATCACATAACGCCTCTCGGTTAGGTCTTTAACAATAGTTTGGGCTAAAGTATCCGGTTATGCTTCGGTAAGCCCCCATTTGTTTCTTCACATTAGCATCCATTCTATCATCACTTTTGGCTCTTCCGTAGTTCCCATGTGTCAAGTTTGGCAATCCTTTGGTAATCCTTAGGTAATCCTTTGGTGATCCTTAGGTAATCCATCACTTTTTGCCTCATTTTTAGGTATATATCAATGGTTTAAGAATAATTCCTGGTCATCATTTGGTAACTGATCAATTATTCTATATGTGAAGGTAATTCATCAGTTCCAGCACCACTTTCGGCTTTTCCATAGATCATCTGCTTCCAAGTTAAGCTAATCCTTTGGTAATCCATCAGCTCTATTACCCTTTTCGGATGATCCATAGATCATCTGCGTCAAAATTGAGTTAATCATTTGGTAATCCTCTGGTAATCTATAACTTATGACGCAATTTGAAGGTGTATCTGTGTCATATTAATGGTAAACGTAAGTTAAACTATCAATTGTTTCATCACTTTCGGCTCTTCCGTAGTTCCAATATTTCAAATTTTTTGTTATCCTTTGGTAATCCTTGGGTAATCCTTTGGTAATCCTTATGTAACCAATCACATATTAGCAGGTATATATCAATGGTTCAATAATAATTCCTGGTTATCATTTGATAATCCACCAATTATTCTCTCTATGAAGAAATGGATTACCAAATGATTACCACTATTTTGACCCAGATAATCTATGAAACAGTAATCATTTATGATATAAATGCCGAAATACCTTAAGGCTTGAAGAAATAGATGGGTTGCATGATGCTTCCACGCAGAGTTGAAACCGACCCGCACACGAGTACTGGTAAACCGCTTAGAGACTATGTTATAAGTGATGGAAAACCTAAGGTCTACCATTTACTTTTTAAAATATGCTTACGCGATTGAATTATTGGCGGATTACCAAAGAATAACCGGATATTCAACTCAAAACCACAAATAGGAGAAAAAAACAAGTGATGTCATTACTGATGAGTTTACAAAGGGATACCGGTAATTTGACACTAGTACCCTATGAAACAACGAGTATTGATTATGTAAGAAGTGTATCGGATTACCTAGTGTTAACCATTTACAGGACACATTTACAGTATCCATTTACAGTATGCTAATGTGATGAAACCACTGGCGGATTACCAAAGGCTAAACGGATATTTTATCAAAACCGTAACTTACGACCAATGATGGATTACCAAAGGATTACCATTATTGTTGGTACAGGTACGCTATGAAACAGCCAAAAAGGATGCTTAGGCTGATGGATTACATTAAGTTTTCCACTTAAAGACATATAGACACCATTAAATATGCTAAAGTGAAGGAATCATTGGCAGATTACCAAAGTATAATTAATGGATTACCTTAGAGTAACCATTTACATGAAGCATATACATTATTCAATACGCTAACGGGATGGAACAATTAGTGGGTTACCAGAGGATAACTGGTTATTTCACTCAAACAGTTACTAAAGAGATGCAAATGGTGGCATAAGTGATGGAGTAGTACAGGATCACCAATATTTTGACACAGATAATCTACGACACACCTGGCATGATTTTTCGGATCACTAAAGCATAACGGGATATTTCCCTCAAAACCATTTCTAAAGAGCTACGAATGATAACAGGTATGGATTACTATAGAGTTAGTATCATTTGATACAGATGCACTATGAAACATAAGAAGGCTATAAGTGATGGATTACCTAAGGTTTAATATTTACTTGAAACATATACATTATTAAATATGCAATGTAAAGAAAAGATGGCGGATTACCAAAGGGTAAGCGGTTAATTTACTCAAAACCGTCACTTTAGACCCACGAGTGATGTCATAAATTAAAAATTACCAATGGCGTTACTAAAGAGATGCAATTAGTGGAATAAGTGATGGATTACCAAAGGATGAAAAATATTTTGATAATCCATTGGTTATCCGCCAGTAGTTCCAAAATAGTTTGCTTTTTTAGAGTGTATTTTTGTCAAATGAATTTAAATATGTTTTATAGAAAGGTAATCGTTTTGAAGCAGGCAATACAAGACAGAACTGCAAACTGTGGAGTTTACAAGATTTTCTGAATCAGACTTCCTAATGTTGGCCACTTAAGGCTCATTAAAGCCTTTTGCTATCCATAACACATTACCACCTTCAGCAAATTATGGGCAATCCTTTTGTTTTCATAACTTATAACATCACTTTTAGGTGTTCGCGAACGATTCTGCGTCAAATATCAGATAATCCTTCGAAAATCCCAAACCTTTTACTGCCAGCTAAAGATTATTGATATTGTATACTTTGTCAAATTAATTGCAAGTCATCACTTATGGGCTTTTATATGGTTTAACCTGTGCTAAAGTAAAGGACATCTTTTGATAAACAGTGTTAATGGTTTGAAAACTACAACTCCACCAACTTTGCTACAAACTTACATATTTCAACTATGAAGTAAGCTTCCGAAAAACACTCCAACACATCAACCATTTATCAATAAAATGCCAAGTTTATTAGACAACTCAAATCAGGAGACTGAATGCTTCACTGTATTCACTTACAAGGTAGCAAAATTAAGCTTACCAAACCGTAACGGAACAACTAGAAATACCTAAGCCAGTCAATGAGAAAAGTTGGCCGTGACAAATTTCAAATATTCTCTCTTACACACTAAGCCTAAGCCTTGGCTGCGACATTTTGGCTGCGACACTTTTCGTATATTCTCCCTACCCTTAACCCTAACCCTAACCTAACCCTAACCCTAACCCTTAACCCTAACCCTAAGCCTTGGCTGCGACACTTTGGCTGCGACACTTTTCGCATATTCTCCCTACCCTAACCCTAACCCTAACCCTAAACCCTAACCCTAACCCTACAATATTTCACATTGCGTTCAGCAGTGCTCAGATTAAGTTCAGGCTTTATTAACACCGACTTGCAGTGAGATGCTCAGAAAAGGCTGATCTGAGGCAAAACCAGGCTGAACTGAGGGTCAAATGAAGACGTACAAGGGTGAACTGGGCCTAGTAAGCAAATAAAACAATATTCCACAATGAGTTAAGCAGGGATAATATTCAGTACAGGCTTTATTAACACTTAATTGCAGCTCGATGCTCAGAAAGGCTGATCTGAGGCTATACCAGGCTGAACCAAGGGTCAAATGAAAAAGAACAAGGGTGAACAGGGCCCGGTGAGCAAATAAAACAATACTTCACATTGAGTTCAGGAGTGTGGAGATTTAGTTCAGGCTGTATTAACACTGCATTGCAGCGAGATGCTCAAACAAAGGCTGATCTGAGGCTAAAATAGGCTGAACTAAGGGTCAAATAAGGAACTAAAAGGGTGAACTGGGCATGGAAAGCAAATTAATCAATATTTCAAATTGAGTTCAGCAGTGATCAGATTCAGTTCAAGCTTTCTCAACACTGAATTGCAGTGAGATGCTCATAAAGGCTGATCTTAGTCTAAACCAAGCTGAATTAAGGGTCAACTGAAGAAGAACAAGGGTGAACTGGGCCCGGTAAGCCAATAAAACAATATTTCACATTGCGTTTAGCAGGGCTTAGATTCAGTTCAGGCTTTATTAACACTGAATTGCAGTGAGATGCTCAGAAAGGCTGATCTTAGTCTAAACCAGGCTGAACTAAGGGTCAAATGAAGAAGAACAAGTGTGAACTGGCCCTGGTAAACAATATGCCACATTCAGTTCAGCAATGCTCAGATTCAGTTCAGGCTTTATAACTACTGAATTAAAGTGAGATACCCAGAAAGTCTAATCCGAGGCTAAAATAGGCTGAACTAAGGGTCAAATGAAGAAGAACAAGGGTGAACAGGGCCCGGTGAGCGACTAAAACAATAATTCACATTGAGTTCAGCAGTGTTGAGATTTAGTTCAGGCTGTATTAACACTGCATTGCAGCGAGATGCTCAAACAAAGGCTGATCTGAGGCTAAAATAGGCTGAACTAAGGGTCAAATAAGGAACTAAAAGGGTGAACTGGGCATGGAAAGCAAATTAATCAAAATATTTCAAATTGAGTTCAGCAGTGATCAGATTCAGTTCAAGCTTTCTCAACACGGAATGGCAGTGAGATGCTCATAAAGGCTGATCTTAGTCTAAACCAAGCTGAACTAAGGGTCAACTGAAGAAGAACAAGGGTGAACTGGACCCGGTAAGCCAATTAAACAATATTTCACATTGCGTTTAGCAGGGCTAAGATTCAGTTCAGGCTTTATAATCTTATAATCTGGCATGAAACAGTATGAAAATAAGACTTACAGCCGGACTGGATAGGACTAAGAGAATCGGGACGAGTCTGATTTGGGAATGTGGCTCAGAAGCTCTGTCGGTCGAGTGCTCGCACGGTATGCGAGAGACACTGGGTTCGAGTCCCGGTCGAGCCATGTTCTTTTTCAGACAGAAACAGGAACAAATCCATACAGACGAGTAGCAGGAAAACGGAGTACCTTCACGGTAAAACAAGGAGGAAAGAAAGCAAATAATGGCTTTGTTTTCTACGGGGCACCTTTTAAATTATTTGACGACAAAAATGATTATTCGGAATTAAAATACGAAATTAAATTAATCAAACATACTTGAATAACAAGAATAGCATCCAACAGTTAATAAGCATTTTGTATCCAAAGTGAAACAAGTACTGGTATTTTAACGCGATACATATCCAACGCGATTATGATAAAACGAAGTCACGTGATAAAGTGGGCGGAGCTTTGGACAAAATTCTTGGACAAACCTCGTTTCAACCCCTTACCCTAACCCTAACCCTACCCTAACCCTAACCCTAACCCCTAACCCTAACCCTAACCACTAACCCTACCCTAACCCTAACCCTAACCCCTAACCCTAACCCTTACCCTAACCCTAACCTCTAACCCTAACCCTAACCTAACCCTAACCCTAACCCTAACCTAAACCCTAACCCTCACCCTAACCCTACCAATTATTGTATATATGAAGGTAATCCATCAGTTACAGAATCACTTTCGGCTTTTCCATAGATCATCTGCTTCAAAATTTAGGTAATCTTTTGGTAATCCATCAGTTCTATTACCCCGTTCGATGTTCCATAGATCATCTGCGTCCAAATGTAGGTAATCCTTTGGTAATCCTCTGGTAATCTATAACTTATGACCCCATTTGAAGGTGTATATATGTCATATTAATAGTAAACGTAAGGTAACTATTCAATTGTATCATCACTTTCGGCTGTTTCGTAGCTTATCTTTGTCGAATTAATGGTAATCCTCTGGTAATCTGTATGTCCTAAATTCTGGTTTTAACTTAAGTATCCGGGTATCCTTGGCAATCTGCCAATTATGCCATCCCGTTTGCAAATATAATAATCTATATGTTGCATGCCTATCATGTACCTTTGGTAATCCTTCACTTTATCATACTTTTCGGCTGTTTCATAGTGAACCTATGCCAAAGTTTTGATAACTATTTGTTAATTCATCACATAACGCTCTCTTTTAGGTCTTTAATAATAGTTTGGGCTAAAGTATCCGGTCATGCTACGGTTAACCGCCGTTTATTTCTTCTCATTAGCCCATTTATTAGTGTATGTTTGTCATATAAATGGTAAGCTGACGGTAATCAATCAATTTATCATCACTTTCGGCTCTGTCGTAGTTCCAATGTGTCCAACTTTTGGTAATCCTATGGTAATCCTTAGGAAAGCCTTTGGTAATCCATCATTTATTGTCTCATTTGTAGGTATATATCAATGGTTTAAGAATAATTCCTGGTAATCATTTGGCTACCGAAGTAGAAGTAAAACAAAGATCAGGAATTGATACAATTAACTTACTCCACCCATAAAAGACACCAAAGGGAAAGAAATACAAACATTAAGCGACCAGACCATAATGGAAACCTAAACAAAAGAAGGCCATAAGGACAGTTACTTTCCCACAAAATGGCCATATGGCCATCCAAAATTAAAAGACACAAGTGATACACACACTAAGTAACAAACAACAACATAAATAAATCGCCACAGAAGATCCGCCTTGGAACGGTCAGTGGAAGATTTCCACTGGGGGGCTTAAATCGATTTTACGTGGCCACAATCCTCGCCCTTACTTCCGTCGCGATTTAGACAAATAATTTGTTCAGTCCGCATGAAGGCCTCCTAACTCATCAGTGCAACATCTCCGTGAACACAAAAATCAAAGAACCACAGAGGTGAGACAACGGTGAGGACTCGACAGCAAGAAACCACTGAAATGCTGGAGCAAAAGAAAACCAACAGTTAGACTCCGATGGGCCCAACCAGAGACAGAGCATCAGGCACCAACCAACATTACCTTGAATTAGATCTCTCTAATTCTCAATAAGCCTTTACGTTGGAGCCGTCATAGAATCTGAGGCCTGACCCACCGGCGTGCAATTAAAGAGGGAAGCAAAGTTGCCAACCGTGATTGGGTTAACTACCATGCATGCAGTCTGTCGTATAATATCCATGTTGTACCCAATCTTTTTATATCGAAGAATGATTTTACGAAATTGGGTGCTGAAGTCATTGCGGTTATATATTTTTCTGAATTTATATACTAAGTCACCATAAAATTCGGGTTCCGATAGACCTTGTTGCAGAAGAGATTTAAGTCCAATATTGAATTTTGAAATTAAATCAGAATGGCGTCTATAAAATTTTGAAAAGGCTTTGCGTAGTTTATGGTACCGATAACCCTGATTAAGGAGTTTAGCCGTTAATAATTTATTACGAGTGTTGAAGTCAGTTACATGACTACACACTCTAGCAAATCGAATTAATTGCGAAATATAAACGCCATAGGATGGCGCACGAGGAACATCACCATCCAAAAAAGGAAAATTTACAATCTCAAAATCAAAGTCATCGCGTTTATCATAAATTTTGCACGAAACAAATCCATCTACAATAGATAGATGTAAATCCAAAAACGGGGCCTCAGTATCAGAAGAATTTGCTTTATTTAACTGAAGTTCTAGGGGGTAAATCTGACTGATCAAACCATCAAAATAGGTATTATCAATATTTAATAAATCATCTAAATATCTAGAAGTGGAGCTAAAAGCTTCAATAATTTCAGATTGGTTATCAATGGAAAGCGACAAAATGAAGTCTCTTTCATAACAATACAAGAACAGATCAGCCACAAGAGGTGCGCAATTAGTACCCATCGGAATACCCACAATTTGTCTAAATAACTTAGTACCGAATCTAATATAGATATTGTCAAGTAGAAAGGTGAGGGCATCACACACTTTCTGACATGACCAAAGTGTATAATTCTTATGCTCTTTAGAAGTGAAAAATGCATTTCTGACATTACATGCAAGATAGAGAGAATCTTCTCTGTGAAAAGCCCATTCAATTAAATCATTAAGCTTTTCTTTTATAAGATTATGAGGAAGTGTAGTGTAAAGAGTGGAAAAATCGTAAGTAGACAGACTAGAAGCACGAAAATGTCTGGATTTCAATTTGTTTAAAACCTCATTCGAATTTTTTATAGACCAAAATAGATTTCAAAGACTTTATCACAATATTTAATAACATGCGTTTTAATAGCAGTAAGACAGGAAGTTAATAATTTAGAAAGTTCAGTGGTAGTGCAAGAGCTAGAATTTGCAATAAACCGTGCTTTGTAAGGTCTTTTATGAAGTTTTGGTAACCAGTATAGCGTAGGAAGCTTGTCTTGGCCTTCGTTAACACACACAGCAAACTTGGTGGCTGAAAGACAAACATGTTTATCTACTATAGCTCTCTCTTCAGCTAAAGGCTGAAGTTCATAGGCCTTAGTACCACCAAGCTCCTGCTTAAGCGAAGTTTGATAATTGCTCGTGAATTCATCAAATAACGCCTCTCTCTTAGGTCTTAAATAATATTTAGGATAAAATATCAGGTTATACTTCGGTTAACCGCCGTTTATTTCTTCACATTAACACATTTAATAGTGCATGGTTGTCATATAAATGGCAAGCTGAAGGTAACCCATCAATTCTATCAACCCTTTCGGCTCTATCGTAGTTCCAATGTGTCTGGTAATCCTTAGGTAATCGTTTGATAATCATTAGGTAATCCATCACTTATGGTCCCATTTGTAGGTACATATCAATGGTCAAGAATAATTACTGGTTATCATTTGGTTACCGACCAACTATTATATATATGATGGTAATCCATCAGTTCTAGCATTACTTTCGGCTTATGACCTGATTTGAAGGTGTATCTGTGTCATTTTTATGGTAAATAGAAGTTAACCTATCAATCAATTCTTTCATCATTTTCGGCTCTTCCGTAGTTCCAATGTATCAAAAGTTTGGTAATCTTTGGCAATCCTAAGGTAATCTTTTGGTAATCCTTATGTAATCCATCACTTGTTCGCATGTATATATCAATGGTTCAAGAATAATTCCTGGTTATCATTTGGTAATCCACCAATTATTCTCTCTATGAAGGTAAACAAGCAGTTCTAGCATCACTTTCAGCTTTTCCATAGATCATCTGCTTCAAAAGGTAGGACGTTCCTTTGGTAATCCATCACTTTTGGTCCCATTTAAAGGTGTAACTTTGCCATATATATGGTACACTTAAGGTAACCCATGAATTATAGAATCACTTTCGCCTGTTTCATAGGTTATTTGTGACGAATTAATTGTAATCTATAATTATTTGTATGTTTTCAGTTCTGGTTTTGAGTATAATAGCTGCTGATCCTTGGTAATCCGCCAATTTATCCATCCCGATTGCATATGTAATACTGTATTTGTTTCATGCCCTTCGTTAACATTTGGTTATTCATCACTTTTGTCATACTTTTCCGTAGGTAATCCATTACTTACGGTTCCATTCGGTTTATTTCAATGTTTTAAGAATAATTCCTGGTTATCATATTGTTACCGACCAATTATTCTATATATGAAGGTAATCCATCAGTTCTAGCATCACTTTCGGCTTTTCCATAGATCATTTGCTTCCAAATTGAGTTAATCCTTTGGTAATTCATCAGTTCTATTACCCCTTTCGGATGTACCATAAATCACCTGCGTCAAAATGTAGGTAATCTTTTGGTAAACCTCTGGTAATCTATAACTTATGACCCCTTTTTTGAAGGTGTATCTGTGTCATATTTATGGTAAACGCAAGGTAACCTATTAATTATATCAGCACTTTCGGCTGTTTCGTAGCTTATCTTTGTCGAATTAATGGTAATCCTCTGGTAATCTGTATGTCCTAAGTTCCGGTTTTAGGTTAAATATCTGGTTATCTTTGGCAATCCGCCATGTATGCCATACCGTTTGCAAATCAAAATATTTGTATGCTGCATGGTTATCGTTATCCTTTGGTAATTCTTTACTTTTATCGTACTTTTCGGCTGTTTCATAGTTTACCTATGTCGAAGTTTTGATAATTGTTTGTTAGTGCATCACATAACGCCTCTCGGTTAGGTCTTTAACAATAGTTTGGGCTAAAGTATCCGGTTATGCTTCGGTAAGCCCCCATTTGTTTCTTCACATTAGCATCCATTCTATCATCACTTTTGGCTCTTCCGTAGTTCCCATGTGTCAAGTTTGGCAATCCTTTGGTAATCCTTAGGTAATCCTTTGGTGATCCTTAGGTAATCCATCACTTTTTGCCTCATTTTTAGGTATATATCAATGGTTTAAGAATAATTCCTGGTCATCATTTGGTAACTGATCAATTATTCTATATGTGAAGGTAATTCATCAGTTCCAGCACCACTTTCGGCTTTTCCATAGATCATCTGCTTCCAAGTTAAGCTAATCCTTTGGTAATCCATCAGCTCTATTACCCTTTTCGGATGATCCATAGATCATCTGCGTCAAAATTGAGTTAATCATTTGGTAATCCTCTGGTAATCTATAACTTATGACGCAATTTGAAGGTGTATCTGTGTCATATTAATGGTAAACGTAAGTTAAACTATCAATTGTTTCATCACTTTCGGCTCTTCCGTAGTTCCAATATTTCAAATTTTTTGTTATCCTTTGGTAATCCTTGGGTAATCCTTTGGTAATCCTTATGTAACCAATCACATATTAGCAGGTATATATCAATGGTTCAATAATAATTCCTGGTTATCATTTGATAATCCACCAATTATTCTCTCTATGAAGAAATGGATTACCAAATGATTACCACTATTTTGACCCAGATAATCTATGAAACAGTAATCATTTATGATATAAATGCCGAAATACCTTAAGGCTTGAAGAAATAGATGGGTTGCATGATGCTTCCACGCAGAGTTGAAACCGACCCGCACACGAGTACTGGTAAACCGCTTAGAGACTATGTTATAAGTGATGGAAAACCTAAGGTCTACCATTTACTTTTTAAAATATGCTTACGCGATTGAATTATTGGCGGATTACCAAAGAATAACCGGATATTCAACTCAAAACCACAAATAGGAGAAAAAAACAAGTGATGTCATTACTGATGAGTTTACAAAGGGATACCGGTAATTTGACACTAGTACCCTATGAAACAACGAGTATTGATTATGTAAGAAGTGTATCGGATTACCTAGTGTTAACCATTACAGGACACATTTACAGTATCCATTTACAGTATGCTAATGTGATGAAACCACTGGCGGATTACCAAAGGCTAAACGGATATTTTATCAAAACCGTAACTTACGACCAATGATGGATTACCAAAGGATTACCATTATTGTTGGTACAGGTACGCTATGAAACAGCCAAAAAGGATGCTTAGGCTGATGGATTACATTAAGTTTTCCACTTAAAGACATATAGACACCATTAAATATGCTAAAGTGAAGGAATCATTGGCAGATTACCAAAGTATAATTAATGGATTACCTTAGAGTAACCATTTACATGAAGCATATACATTATTCAATACGCTAACGGGATGGAACAATTAGTGGGTTACCAGAGGATAACTGGTTATTTCACTCAAACAGTTACTAAAGAGATGCAAATGGTGGCATAAGTGATGGAGTAGTACAGGATCACCAATATTTTGACACAGATAATCTACGACACACCTGGCATGATTTTTCGGATCACTAAAGCATAACGGGATATTTCCCTCAAAACCATTTCTAAAGAGCTACGAATGATAACAGGTATGGATTACTATAGAGTTAGTATCATTTGATACAGATGCACTATGAAACATAAGAAGGCTATAAGTGATGGATTACCTAAGGTTTAATATTTACTTGAAACATATACATTATTAAATATGCAATGTAAAGAAAAGATGGCGGATTACCAAAGGGTAAGCGGTTAATTTACTCAAAACCGTCACTTTAGACCCACGAGTGATGTCATAAATTAAAAATTACCAATGGCGTTACTAAAGAGATGCAATTAGTGGAATAAGTGATGGATTACCAAAGGATGAAAAATATTTTGATAATCCATTGGTTATCCGCCAGTAGTTCCAAAATAGTTTGCTTTTTTAGAGTGTATTTTTGTCAAATGAATTTAAATATGTTTTATAGAAAGGTAATCGTTTTGAAGCAGGCAATACAAGACAGAACTGCAAACTGTGGAGTTTACAAGATTTTCTGAATCAGACTTCCTAATGTTGGCCACTTAAGGCTCATTAAAGCCTTTTGCTATCCATAACACATTACCACCTTCAGCAAATTATGGGCAATCCTTTTGTTTTCATAACTTATAACATCACTTTTAGGTGTTCGCGAACGATTCTGCGTCAAATATCAGATAATCCTTCGAAAATCCCAAACCTTTTACTGCCAGCTAAAGATTATTGATATTGTATACTTTGTCAAATTAATTGCAAGTCATCACTTATGGGCTTTTATATGGTTTAACCTGTGCTAAAGTAAAGGACATCTTTTGATAAACAGTGTTAATGGTTTGAAAACTACAACTCCACCAACTTTGCTACAAACTTACATATTTCAACTATGAAGTAAGCTTCCGAAAAACACTCCAACACATCAACCATTTATCAATAAAATGCCAAGTTTATTAGACAACTCAAATCAGGAGACTGAATGCTTCACTGTATTCACTTACAAGGTAGCAAAATTAAGCTTACCAAACCGTAACGGAACAACTAGAAATACCTAAGCCAGTCAATGAGAAAAGTTGGCCGTGACAAATTTCAAATATTCTCTCTTACACACTAAGCCTAAGCCTAAGCCTAAGCCTTGGCTGCGACATTTTGGCTGCGACACTTTTCGTATATTCTCCCTACCCTTAACCCTAACCCTAACCTAACCCTAACCCTAACCCTTAACCCTAACCCTAAGCCTTGGCTGCGACACTTTGGCTGCGACACTTTTCGCATATTCTCCCTACCCTACCCTAACCCTAACCCTAACCCTAACCCTAACCCTAAACCCTAACCCTAACCCTAACCCTAACCTCTAACCCTAACCCTAACCCTAACCCTAACCCTACCCTAACCCTAACCCTAACCCTAACCCTTAACCCTAACCCTGACCCTAACCCTAACCCTCTAACCCTAACCCTAACCCTAACCCTACCCCCTAACCCCTAACCCTAACCCTAACCCCTAACCCTAACCCTAACCCTAACTCGTCGTCGGCGTCGTCGTCGTCTGTCCTATGACGTCAACATTTTCAAAGGACATCTCCTCTGAAGCCACTAGGCCGTTTGGGCCAAAATTTTATCTGCAGCATCCTTGGTCTGGGGGATTGAAAGTTTGTGTTTTGTATGAAAATCGGATCATTAGTTTGGTTGCTAGGGGTCACCCAGGGTGTGCCTTGGCCACACTCCACCCCTCGACTTCACAAAAGACCATATATCTGAGAAACTTTTCAGAGCCCACCCATAAACCAGATATATTCATGTTCCTTATGATAAGACGCAAACAGTGACACCAGCATGGGGTCCCCCGGGGTGCCACGGGCCATGCCCCACCCCTTTACTTCATTAAAATCCATATATCTCAGAAACCGTTCAGATCCCCACCCCTAAACCATATATATTCTTGTTCCTGATGATAAGACGCCACTTAATAATAGGCCATATATCTCAGAAACCATTCAAATCCCCATCCTATAATCATATATATTCTTGTTCCGTGTTATTAGACACATTCAGTGAACCCTGTCTTGTGGGGTCAGCAGGGGCCATTTTTCTCCCTTCCACTTCATAAAAGGGCCTCATATCTCAGAAACCGTTCAGATCCCCACCATTTAACCATATATATTCTTGATCTTTATGATAAGACATATTCAGTGACAACAATCTTTGGCTTTTCTGGGATCTGCCATGCCCGAATCCCTCCATTGCTTAAAAGGCCTTACGTCTCAGGAACCATACATATCCCCACCGCTAAACCATATATGTCTCTGTTCAGTGACACCCATCAGGGCTCCATTGGCCAGTGCCCACCTGAGCTCTGGTTTATGAAATTTGGCTCTTTGGTTTGTTTGCTATGGCAAGTTAAGAGTTTCCATTGACTTATAATGGGGAAAATTGAAAAATGACATAAATGCCTCTCAAGATATTTTGTCAAACTTTCATAGAAATGTTCCTTTAATAATGTTCTTTTTGGCCTATTGCCACAGATGGGCAGTTGTCAATTGTCATCTGTTGTCTTCAAGCGACATCAGACCTCTGAAGCCACTAGTCTGATTGGGTCGAAATTTTATCTGTAGCAGCCTTGGGAGCAGGGCTTCCATTGTTCATTAAAATACATTGCTGCCAGTGGGCAGTGGCCCCCTGAGCCTCTTGTTTATGTTTTAGTGCCGTTAGTGTTTTTTTGCGCGTAGGTTTCTTAAAATTAAAAACTTCCGGATATGTTTTTTTCCACTGTTTTGACCTGTTCGAGGTCATGGTTTTTAATTAGGTCCTGGACTTTGATAATATAGGGGATCTTTCCTCTTAACCTATCTCTTTTAACATGATTGGGCGTGTCGGCGATCATTTGGTTAATGGGGAGACTTTCCCTGAGATTGCTTGAGCGGGCCCAGTACTTGAGCTGCAGTTCATCCATCCGCAGGTACAGGGGCATGACGCTGCATTCAATCTCCAGGTCCAGGTTCCGCGTTCCCCTGTTGCCCCAGTAGCGATTCTGAGGGCTGCGGCCTGTATACTATCTGTTTTTTTTTCAGGTGTGAGGGCGCCGCAGACGCGTATGCTTGGCAGCCATAATCAATTTTGCTTCTTATGAGTGTTGTGTACATTTTGATTAGGGTTTTCTTGTCAACTCCAAAGTTTGCCCCCGAGACCGCCCTGAGCACATTTAGGTCCCGCTGGGAGCTGGACACCAGGTTTTCAATGTGCAGTCTCCATGTTAGATTGCTGTCAAAGTACATGCCCAGGAATTTGGCATGACCGGCGTACTTTATTTCCTGCCCATCATACGCCAGCCTGGGTGCGCAGGATCGATCCCGGGCTTCTCCAGACTTTCGGATGAGTCTTTAAACCGAGGTCCCGTCTCCGTATGACCTTAGCTGTTGGTGGGACGTAAAATTCAAACACTCACTCACTCACGCCAGCCTGGGCATGCCCTTTGTGTCTGCAAAATTTCTATTGAAAACCACCACTGTTGTTTTTTTTCAGTTGATAATTAGAAACCCCAGTTTGTAGCCCAATCATGTATGGCATGTAGCGCTGTTTGTAGTGCAGGAATGGCACTTTTTGGTTTTCTCGCGGTTTTCCATACTAAGCTGTCATCTGTGAACATGGATATTTCCAGTTGTAATGCGTGAAGTGTTTCCTGCAGTGTGTTCATTAGTAGGTTGAAGAGGGTAGGAGATAGCACCGACCCCTGGGGGGAACCATTCTCGCATTCATAAAAACCGGACACATCGTTACCTATTTTACGTTCATTTTTCTATCAGTCAAAAAGTCTCTGATCCAGGTTAACATTTTCCCATGAATTCCGAATTTGTTTAGTTTTAGAAGGACCCCCCTAGTCCACAGTAGGGCGAAAGCTTTTTTCTAAATCCAAGAAAACCGCTACCAGTGAGTGTTTGATTAATTTTGCCTTTTGGATTGCGGATTCTAGTCTTGTGATTTGGTCAATGGTAGATCTTTGTTTCCTTAATAAAAATCAAAAATGAGTTCCTTTAAGAACAATGAAAACATTCATAAGAAAGAAGATGGGTCATACTACGTAGTTTCGGCTAATAAAGCCTCATCAGTGACCCTGTAATGATGCGGCAAAGAAAGCCAGAGGAAACCTGCAATTTTGCGAATTTCGAATAGGCAGTCGATTGTTTGTCTGATAAGAGTTTATTTTTCTGAATGTGTGCTGTTAGTCTAGATGCTACCATGGTTTCCATGATTTTACACATGGTTGATGTGAGTGAAATCGGCCTGTACGATTTCGGCTCATGGGTCCTTGTCCGGTTTTAATATTGGAACGATGGTGCTCTCCTTCCTTTGTGTAGGGAGGGTCCCCTCGTTCCAAGATTTGTTTATTAATGCGAGCAGCTGAGTTTTTCCCTTTTCTGGTAGATTTTTTATTTTGTCGTAGTGAACGGTGTCGGCCCCAGGGGCGGTGTTCTTTTTCTTATTTAGCGCACTTCGCAGCTCCCTGTGTGAGAAGTTCGCATTGTATGCACTGCACTGGCCAGCGCGATCGGCGTCCTGAACGGCCTGCTCAATCAATGGGCCCTGCGTTTCCCTAATGCGCCTAAAGTTTGGGTCTAAATTTTCATTACTGCAGACTTCCGGTAGTATTGTGGTAAGATTTCTACTTTTTCTTCGTTTTCATGAAATTTGTTGTTTCCTTGTTTCAGAACCTCTACCGGCTTTAGGGGTTTTCCAATCAACCTTTTTATTGTGTCCCAAATTTTCTTAGCATTTGTTTTGTATGTGAGGGTTGGTACAAAATCCCTCCAGGCTTGTTGTTTTGTTTGTGTTAACATATATTTTGTTTCCTCTCTTACACGTCTATATTCCACCAAAAGGGCGGCTGCTTTGTTTTTCCTATATTTATAATATATTTTGTTTTTCTTTCTGACTGCCTTGCTACAATTTTCATCCCACCATGGTAAGGTGTTTTTTTTTTTGGTAATTTTTTGGTTGTGTTTTTGGTATTGATTTTTCACATGCCGCCATTATTTCCGAAACAAAATCCTCATTGTTTTTATTGATATTCTTACCTTCGAGGGACATGTTGATGTGTTTAAGTTTCTGCCTAAAGAGGTCCCAGTCTGCTTTGTCTAAATTCCAACGTCGGACAGGCCGTTAAGTTACGCATTTGTGAGTGAAGTTGAGCGACGTCAGGATGGGGAAGTGGTCACTTCCCATCGTGTCGTCTCCCACTTGCCACTCACTAGATTGGCATAGTGATGCGCTAACCAGTGTTAAGTCTATGGCGCTCGTGCTACCGCGCTCGACGTTGAGTCGTGTGCCACACCCCGTGTTAAGGATTACGTAATCAGTGCTGTTTATGAAATCGACCAGTTCTAGGCCTTGTCGTTTTTCATATATGGGGTTGTGGTTTGTCTCCCATAGTTCGTGTCTGGCATTGAAATCCCCTAGAAAAATTGATTTTTCCCTATTTTTTTTGTAAATTTCATCATAATCGTCAGACGTTACTACTGCTTTAGGTGGTGCATAGAAGTTTACTATGTCTATGTTTTCTTTTTGTCCAAAAATTCTAACGATCACCACCTCTATTTCTTTTTTGTGCGGAGTTTTATATCCTGGAATTTTTGTTGGTTTACTATATTTTTTTGAGAAATGTTTTGGGATAGCTATTACCTCCGGTGTGTAGCCTAAAGTTTCTAGATAATTCCCTAAAGCCCCGAGTTTGTTCCATTTTCCCTGCCAGACAGACTACGGGCGTTCCACTGCAACACACGGATTTTCGCAATGGTGCTGGGGTCCATAATTAGGCAGTTAGAGTTTTTAGCTCACCAGAGCCGAAGGCTCCGAGGGGAGCTTATAGGATAGGCAGTTGTCCGTCTGGCAACTTAGAGTTTCCATAGACTTATAATGGGGCAATTTTGAAAAATGGCATTTACTGCCAAGCCTCTGCAAATATTTTGACAAAACTTTCATAGAAATGTTCCTTAGGCAATCTACTATCTGTCATATGATTTTAGGCCTAATGCTCATTTTTATTGAATGCCATGAAAACCAAAATGCAAAAAAAAAAAAAAAAAAATGAAAAAAAAAAATACTTTAAAAATCATCTCCTCAGATGCCATATGCTCTAGGAGGCAAAGACTTTATGAAAATATTCACCATATGCTCCTTTAAAGGTTTTGTGTTTTTTGTTAAATTCGGCTCTTGAGGTTGGTTGCTATGGCAGCTTCGATTTTCCATAGACTTATTATTGGGAAAATAGCTAAAATGGCATTAACTGCCAAGCCTTTGCAGATATTTTGAAACAACTTTCATAGAAATGTTCCTTAAGCAATCTTCCATCTGCCATATGATTTTAGGCCTATTGCTTATTTTGGCTGGTTGCCATGGAAACCAAAATGAAAACAAAAAAAAAATAGAAAAAAAAAACTTAAAAAATCATCTCCTCAGAAACCGTATGCTCTCTGAGGCTGAGAGTTTATGGAAATATTCACCATATTTGCCTTTACAAGTTTTGTGTTTTTCATGGAATTTGGCTCTTAAATTTGGTTGCTATGGCAACTTAGATTTTCCATAGACTTATAATGGGGAAAATTGAAAAATTGCCTTAACTGCCAAGCCTTTGCTGATATTTTGACTAAACTTTCATAGAAGTGTTCCTTAGGCAATCTTCTATCTGCCATATGATTTTAGGCCTTCTGCTCATTTCTATTCGTTGCCAGGGAAACCAAAATGAAAAAAAAAAAGAAAAAAAAAATATTTTAAAAAATCTTTCCTCAGAAACCGTATGCTCTATGAGGCTGAGAGTTTATGGAAATATTCACCATATATGCCTTTACAGGTTTTGTGTTTTTAGCTCACCAGAGTTGAAGGCTCGGGAGGAGCTTATAGGATAGGCAGTAATCCGTTGTTGTCTGCGGCGTCTGCGTCAACACTTTCAAACGACATCTCCTCTGAAGCCACTGGGCCGACTGGGGGCCCATATTTTATCTGTAGCATCCTTGGCCTGGGGATTGACAGTTTGTGTTTTTTATGAAAATCGGCTCATTAGTTTGGTTGCTATGGCAACTTATAATTTCCATAGACTTATTTTGGGGAAAATTGAAAAATGGCATTTACTGCCAAACCTCTGCAGATATTTTGACAAAACTTTAATAGAAATAATACTTAGGTAATCTTCTATCTGCCATATGAATTTAGGCCTACTGCTCATTTTTTAGCTCACCAGAGCCGAAGCTTATAGGATAGGCAGTTGTCCGTCGTCGTTGTCGTCGTCGGCGTCGGCGTCGTCGTCGTCGTCTGTCCTATGACGTCAACATTTTCAAAGGACATCTCCTCTGAAGCCACTAGGCCGATTGGGCCCAAATTTTATCTTTAGCATCCTTGGTTTGGGGGATTGTAAGTTTGTGTTTTTTAAGAAAATCGGCTTATTAGTTTGGTTGCTATGGCAACTTGTAGTTTCCATAGACTTATAATGGGGGAAATAGAAAAATGGCATTTACTGCCAAGCCTCTGCAGATATTTTGACAAAACTTGCATAGAAATGTTCCATAGGCAATCTACTATCTGCCTTATGATGTAAGGCCTTCTGCTCATTTTCATTGGTTGCCATGGAAACCAAAATGCAAAAAATAGAAAAAAAAATTCTTAAAAATCATCTCCTCAGAAACCATATGTTCTAGGAGGCTGAGACTTTATGAAAATATTCACCATATTTGCCTTTACAGGTTTTGTGTTTTTTATAAAATTTGGTGTTTTAGTTTTGTTGCTATGGCAACTTAGAGTTTCCATTGACTTATAATGGGGAAAACTGAATAATGGCATTTACTGCCAAGTCATTGCAGATATTTTGACAAAACTTACATAGACATGTTCCTTGAGTAAACTTCTCTCAGCCATATGCTTTTATGTCAACCTGGGGGTCCTCTAGGTTGTGCTGGGGCCATGCCCCGCCCCCCCCCCCACTTCATAAAATGCGTTATATCTCAGAAACCCCTAAACCATATATATTCTTGTTCCTTATGATAAGATGTTCCTTATGATAAGATGACACCAACCTGGGGGTCCCCCGGGATGTGCCGGGGACATGCCCTGTCCCCTCTATTTCATAAAATGCCATTTATCTCATAAACCATTCAGATCCCCACCCCTAAACTATATACATTCTTGTTCCTTATGCTAAGATGCATTAAGTGACACCAACCTGGGGTTCCCCGGGATTGGGCGGGTGCATTGAGATCCCCACCCCTAAACTATGTATACTTTTGTTTCTTATGATAAGATGGACTCAGTGACACCAACCTGGGGGTCCCCTGGGATGTGCCGGGGCCATGCCCCACCCCCTCCACTTCATCAAAGGCCCAATATCCCAGTAACCTTACAGATCCCCACCCCTAAACCATATATATTCTCGTTCCTTAGGATAAGTCGCATTCAGTGACACCAACTTGGGGGTCCCCCGGGATGTGCGAGGGCTATGCCCAACCTCCTCCACTTCATAAAAGGCCAAATATTCAAGAAACTTTACAGATCCCCACCCCAAAACCATATACATTCTTGTTCCTTATGATAAGACACATTCAGAGACACCAACCTAGGGGTCACCCAGGGTGTGCCCTGGCCACACTCCACCCCTCGACTTCACAAAAGAACATATATCTGAGAAACTTTTCAGAGCCCACCCATAAACCAGATTTATTCATGTTCCTTATGATAAGACGCAAACAGTGACACCAGCATGGGGTCCCCCGGGTGCCACGGGCCATGCCCCACCCCTTTACTTCATTAAAATCCATATATCTCAGAAACCGTTCAGATCCCCACCCCTAAACCATATATATTCTTGTTCCTGATGATAATACGCCACTTAATAATAGGCCATATATCTCAGAAACTATTCAAATCCCCATCCTATAATCATATATATTCTTGTTCCGTGTTATTAGACACATTCAGTGAACCCTGTCTTGTGGGGTCAGCAGGGGCCATTTCTCTCCCATCCACTTCATAAAAGGGCCTCATATCTCAGAAACCGTTCAGATCCCCACCATTTAACCATATATATTCTTGATCTTTATGATAAGACATATTCAGTGACAACAATCTTTGGCTTTTCTGGGATCTGCCATGCCCGAATCCCTCCATTGCTTAAAAGGCCTTACGTCTCAGGAACCATACATATCCCCACCGCTAAACCATATATGTCTCTGTTCAGTGACACCCATCAGGGCTCCATTGGCCAGTGCCCACCTGAGCTCTGGTTTATGAAATTTGGCTCTTTGGTTTGTTTGCTATGGCAAGTTAAGAGTTTCCATTGACTTATAATGGGGAAAATTGAAAAATGACATAAATGCCTCTCAAGGTATTTTGTCGAACTTTCATAGAAATGTTCCTTTAATAATGTTCTTTTTGGCCTATTGCCACAGATTGGCAGTTGTCAATTGTCATCTGTTGTTTTCAAGCGACATCAGACCTCTGAAGCCACTAGTCTGATTGGGTCGAAATTTTATCTGTAGCAGCCTTGGGAGCAGGGCTTTCATTGTTAATTAAAATACATTCCTGCCAGTGGGCAGTGGCCCCCTGAGCTCTGGTGAGCATTGTGGCCCATGGGCCTCTTGTTTATGTTTTAGTGCCGTGTGTTTTTACGTCCACCCTTGATCCTTCGTCCAGGATCAGTGGAGCTGTAATCAGCGTTTTTCCTTAAGAGTTCTTGTGTCTCGCGCTTGTTGTGTTTTCTCCTTGTGATTTTCGCTTGCCGCCTGTTTTGTGTGGGTGCGGGTGTGGGTGCGGCGCTGGTTTGTATATTTTCCGTTGATTCTGATGGTGATGGGGGTTCTCATTGTTTGCGGCGGTTTCCCCTGTGGTGCCTGACGTATTCATGTTGTCGGTCTCCACTCTGTGTGTGGTGGCATTTTCGATGATGAGGTCTATGACCTCATCTGACGCCTTGATGCTTAGCAGTTTTTGTTTGTTGACCTCGTGCAGGATTGGGTTCTAGGCCTTTTTTATTGCTGCGGCGATAAGAGTTTCGACCTCCATTTTTGTGTAGGTCTCTTTATTGTTGTCTATTTAGTTTTCAGGGGCTTGTGCAGGGGATGCGGTTTAAGGCGCACTGGGGGTTGCGGTGTAAAGTAGAAGTAAAACAAAGATCAGAAATCGATACAATTTACTTACTCCACCCATCAAAGACACCAAAGGGAAAGAAACATTAAGCGACCAGACCATAATGGAAACCTAAACAAAGGAAGACCATAAGGACAGTTACTTTCCCACAAAATGGCCATATGGCCATCCAAAATAAAAAGACACAAGTGATACATACAGTAAGTAACAAACAACACAATAAATAAACCGCCACAGAAGAACCGCCTTGTAACGGTCAGTGGAATAATTTCCACTGGGGGGGGGGGGGGGGGGGGGGGGCTTAAATCGATTTTACGTGGCCACAATCCTCGCCCTTACTTCCGTCGCGATTTAGACAAATAATTTGTTCAGTCCGCATGAAGGCCTCCTAACTCATCAGTGCAACAACTCCGTGAACACAAAAATCAAAGAACCACAGAGGTGAGACAACGGTGAGGACTCGACAGCAAGAAACCACTGAAATGCTGGAGCAAAAGAAAACCAACAGTTAGACTCCGATGGGCCCGACCAGAGACAGAGCATCAGGCACCAACCAACATTACCTTGAATTAGATCTCTCTAATTCTCAATAAGCCTTTACGTTGGAGCCGTCATAGAATCTGAGGCCTGACCCACCGGCGTGCAATTGAAGAGGGAAGCAAAGTTGCCAACCGTGATTGGGTTAACTACCATGCATGCTGTCTGTCGTGTAACATCCATGTTGTACCCAATCTTTTTATATCGAAGAATGATTTTACGAAATTGGGTGCTGAAGTCATTGCAGTATTATATTTTTCTGAATTTATATACTAAGTCACCATAAAGCCGCACCCGAGCTCCTGATTTCTTAAGCGGTGTTTATTGATTGAGATTGGGATTTTGCTTGTTCCCAATCTCTGGCTATTTGACCGTTTATTTGATCGATTTGCGCCTTGCAGTTAAGAAAGAATGTGCACCCGCGCCATGCTGCTCTATGGCCGGCTAATCCGCAATTTGCGCACTTTTTATTATGCTAAAACCATGTGTTCAAATTTTAGGATATTTATAGCATTGTCCAACACTTGAGTTTTAGAGTGAATTGCAAGATTACTAAAACAACAACTCTGGATACACTGTTTATTTAAGAGAGCACAAGATAGCCAGGGGCAAGGTTGGACAAAAGGATGTCACTAATTGCTCCATAATTATGTGACTTTAAACAATCAGTCTAGGTAAAGGTAAATTGATGAGTGCTGTGGCAGATACTAAATAGACCTTTTTATTCTACCATTATATTAAACTATAGAGTTAAACTATATCAGTATTATTAAATATTAAGTCAACTTAAACCTATATTATTGAAAACTAAAATTAACTAGACATATATAACTGCTGAGTGTGGGGTTTGGTTTTAATTCCATGGTGGTAAATTCAGTTTTCCAGTATCTGCCGGTATTTTCCAGTATTTGCCAGAAATTACCGGTAAATGCCACTGGCATGGAAAATACTCATATTTGCCGGCATTTTACCAACCTTGACCAGGAGGCCCAGGTCTTTGATATTCTGTCTGAAGCCTTATCTAGTGGACCGCTACTAAATTTATTCAAATTATAGCCCTTGGGCCAAGAATGCACTAGAGACACTAATACTCAGGTGAGCGATTCAGGGCCCTCTGGGCCCTCTTGTTTTTTTGTGTCCAGTCAATAACTTTTTTATTTCTGGATGGACTTTATATGTAAAGTAACCATGCTGAAATGTTCACAGTCATTAGACCATGAGACATATGCAAGACCAAGGTCCATACCTCCAATGTCAAGGTCATACCTAGAGGTCAAGGGTAAAAATGGGACAGTCAATAACTTCCTTATTCTGTGATGGATTACGAAATTACTTAGCAGAAATGTTGACCATCATGAGACGATGTGATGTACCTCAAAGGTCAAAGCCATTCTTAGAGGTCAAAGGTAAAAAAGGGCTTTTTTGTGTACGGCCAATAACTTTTTAGTTCACCAGAGCCGAAGGCTCCGGGGGAGCTTATAGGATAGGCAGTTGTCCATCGTCGTCTGCGTCTGGGTCGTCTGCGTCAACACTTTTAAACATCTTCTCTTCTGAAGCCACTGGGCCGATTGGGCCAAAATATTATCTGTAGCATCCTTGGGCTAGGGGATTGAAAGTTTGTGTTTTTTATGAAAATCGGCTTATTAGTTTGGTTGCTATGGCAACTTAGAGTTTCCATAGACTTATGATAGGGAAAAATGAAAATTGGCATTTACTGCGAAGTCATTGTAGATATTTTGACAAAACTTTTATAGAAATGTTTCTTGAGTAAACTTCTCTCAGCCATATGCTTTTATGCCAACCCGAGGGTCCCCCAGCTTGTGCCGGGGCCATGCCCCATCCCCTCCACTTCATAAAAGGCCATATATCACAGAAACCATTCAGATCCCGACCCCTAAACCATGTATATTCTTGTTCCTATTGATAAGACGCATTCAGTGACAACAACTTGGGGGTCCTCAGGGATGTGCCGAGGCCATGCCCCACCCCCTCCACTTAATAAAAGCCCCAATATCTTGGAAACCATTCAGATCCCCACCCCTAAACCATATATATTCTTGTTCCTTATGATAAGACCCATTCAGTGACATCAGCCTGGGAGTTCCCGGGATGCGCCGGGACCATGCCCCACCCCTTCCATTTCATAAAAAGCCCAATATCTCGGAAACCTTACAGATCCCCGCCCCTAAACCATATATATTCTTGATCCTTATGATAAGACACATTCATTGACACCAACCTGAGGATCCTCAGGGATGCGCCGGGGCCTTGCCCCACCCCTTCACTTCACAAAAGGCCATGTATCTCAGAAACTGTTCAGATCCTCACCCCTTAACCATATATATTCTTGTTCATTATGATAAGACGCATTCAGTGACACCAACCTGGGGGTCCCCAGGGATGTGCACGGGCGATGCCCCACACACCCCATTTCATAATCTCACAATATCTCGGAAACCCTACAGATGGCTACTCCTAAACCATATATATTCTTGTCCCTTATGATAAGACACATTCATTGACACCAACCTGGGAGTCTCCCGGGGCCTTGCCCCACCCCTCCACTTCACAAAAGGCCTTATATCTCAGAAACTGTTCTTAGTCCCACCCCAAACCATATATATTCATCTTCCTTATGATAAGACGTATTCAGTGACACCAGCTTGGGAGCCCCTGGGGCATGCCCAGGCCATGCCCCATCGCTTTACTTCATTAAAAGCCATATAGCTCAGAAATAGTTCAGATCCCCACCCCTAAACCATATACTTGTTCCTTATGATAAGACTCGTTCAATCACACCAACCTGGGGGTCTCTTTGTGCTGAGGCAATGTGCCCCTACCTTCAACTTCATAAAAGGCTTTATATTTCAGAAACCATTCAAATCCCCACCCCATAATCATATATGTTCTTGTTCCTTATTATTAGCATAACTACTGTAGTGGGGTCCGCAGGGGCCATTCATATCCTTTCCACTTCATAAAAGGGACTCAAATCTGAGAAACAGTTCAGATTCCCACCCCTTAACCATATATATACTTGGTCCTTATGATAAGACACATTTAGGGACAACAATCTAGGGCTTTCCCGGGATTAACAGGGCATGCCCCAACCCCTCCACCACTTAAGAGGCCTTACAGATCCCCACTGCTAAACCATATATATTCGTGTTCCTTGTATACTTAATAAAAGGCCTAATGTTTCAGATACTGAGTCCACATGGGTGCTCATTTGGACATGGGGGTTCATTTGGTAGATTAAAATGATATCATGTTAAAATACATGGCTGACATTGGGCAGTGCCCACCTGAGCTCTGATGAGCATAGTGGCCCATGGGCCTCTTGTTAATTTTTCTATGAACATTTTTAAAGTTACTTTGCAGAAATGTTCATCTTCATTAGATGATGTGTTGCACACAAGACCCAGCTCAATACCTCCAATGTCAAGGTTATACTTAGAGGTCAAAAACGGGGGAGATATCTGTGTTTTTGTAGAAAAACAAATTCTAGTTTTCCTTATTTCTGATAAAAAAATCGATTATGGATATTTTTAGAATCACCTCTCCGAGGCTGTTCTGATGAGTAACCATACTGTACGTTTTAAGCAGAGATCTAGAAAATGTAAATTTAGCAACCCTAAAATGAAATTCAGATAAAACAAAATAAAAAAAAACATATTTTTCATATTTCTGCTCTAAACTGATAGTATACGAACTCCATAGAACGGCGAGACCCACAACCTATGTTTTGAGCAAAAAACGGACAAATGTATACCCCTATTCAACAACAACCAAACTTTAATGATTGTGGGCATTTTGCAATAGCGAACGTGGTAGAGTTTTGTTTTGCTCATTTAACACTAAAATAATATTCGACATGTAAAAAATGAGACAGCATTTAGTTGAATGTTTGCCAAATGGAAAAATGTCACCATTTCCGAAAGAAAAATATACAGGCAGGCGTAGACTTCATTCCTTCACTTGTAAAATCGTAAAAATTCCAGTCTGGCGCTTCTGCAAAATGCCTGAGTGTATTGATAATGATCCGTGAAATCACTCAAAGTCCGTACACCTTATTCATCGCCAGCATTTTGCGGCCCAGATCAGACGCCACGTTTTGCAGCGTCTGATCATTTGGGTCTACACTGTTTTCCGATGTCCCACAAATTGGATGCTGGGCTTATATGGGTTAAATATCTGATTTGGATCTACACTTTGTCCACGTCCCACAAAGGGACTCTATGCATATATGGGTTAAACCTTTGTTTAAGATCTACAATGTTTGCCAATGTCCCACCAATGGGATGCTAGGCATATATGGGTTTAACCTTTGATCAAGTTCTACACTGTTTGCCCAATAGGTCTTGAGCCGTAATTAAAGATCACTTAATATATCTTTGTGGTCTTCTATAAAATAAAGTCATGTTGTGTACACTCATTAGAATCGCCTCAGTGAGGCGCTTATAATGAGCACACGACATACATTATTATCATTATTTGATACAAATTGCATTAATTTCTGACCACCCGAAGTGCAGATATGAGGGATAAGGCACCACTACCCACAACATCCGGGACACAATCTGGGAATTTCCCGGACAAATCAACTTAAAAAAAACAGACTCGTAAAATATTAAAAATGAAAAATAATTTTTCATAATCTTTTAGAATGGAGCTAAAAAAATTATTTGATACTAATTTTTATTAACTTCTAACCACCCGAAGTCGAGATATTAGGGTAAACGCACCACTAGCCAACATCCAGGTCATAATCCGGGAATTTCCCGGAAAATTCACTTCAGAAATGGACCCTTAAAATTTTAAAAATAAAAAATAATTTTTAATAATCTTTTAGATTGGAGCTTAAAATTTTATTAGGTCTCCTCCGTTATTATGACCCAGTTTGGTACCGGAAAGGTCAAGGTCAAACATAGAGGTTAAAGGTAAAAAAAGGGCCTTTTTTGTGTTCTGTCAGTAACTTTCTAATTTTCAGATGGATTTTGAAATTACTTGGCAGAAATGTTAACCGCCATGAGACGATGTGTTGCGTGCATGACCCAAGTTTGTACCTCAAATGTCAAGGTCATACTAAGAGGTCAAAGGACAAAAAGGGGCCTTTTTAGTGTTCAGTCAATAACTTTCTTATTCCTGGATAGATTGTGAAATTACGTGGCAGCAATGTTAATCATCATGAGACGATGTGGTTCACGCTATACCCAGGTCGGTACCTCCAAGATCAAGGTCATACTAAGAGGTCAGAGGTAAAAAAAGTTTTTATGCCCCCGCCTATTCGAAGAATAGCGAAAGGGCATAAAGTTTTACCCCTGTCCGTCCGTTAGTCTGTTCGTCCCGACATCGTGTCCGGGCCATAACTCCTAAACCGTATGGAATATATTCATGAAACTTCACAGGTGCATTCATCACACTGAGAAGATGTGTCATGAACAAGGAAGACAACTCCTGCTTGTTTATTTTTTTAATTATCTGCCCTTGACTTACATCCATATATAGTCAAATGGTATGTCTTGTCCGGGCCATAACTCCTAAACCGTATGGAATATATTCATGAAACTTCACAGGTGCATTCCTCACACTTACACGATGTGTCATGAACAAGGAAGACAACTCTTGCATTTTTGGTTTTTGAATTATCTGCCCTTGACTTAGTACCATATAGTAAACCGTGTCCGGGCCATAACTCCTAAACCGTATGGAATATATTCATGAAACTTCACAGGTGCATTCATCACACTGAGACGATGTGTCATGAATAAGGAAGACAACTCTTGCAATTTTGGTTTTTGAATAATCTGCCCTTGACTTGGTACCATATAGTAAACCGTGTCCGGGCCATAACTCCTGAACCGTATGTTTTTTTTTAGCTCACCTGTCACGTAGTGACTAGGTGAGCTTTTGTGATCACATTTTGTCCGTCGTCCGTACGACCGTGCGTGCGTCCGTGCGTAAACAATATCTTGTCCGCACGATAGCATCTTCATTTTCATTTGATTTTAACCAGACTTGCACACAACTTGTACCACCATGAGATCTGGGTTCCTTTCTTGAAGCAGCCATATCCCATCTTGTGTTACGGCCCCTGAAAGCGCAAAAATTGCGTATTTTGGTCTTGTCCGCACGATAGCATCATTATTTATGATTTGATTTAAACCAGACTTGCACACAACTTGTACCACCATGAGATCTAGGTTCCTTTCTTGAACCAGCCATATTCCATCAAGTGTTACGGAGGTACGGTCCCTGAAAGGGCAAAAATTGCCTATTTTGGTCTTGCCCACACGATAGCATCTTCATTTATGATTTGATTTTAACCATGCTTGCACACAACTTGTACCACAATGAGATCTTGGTTCCTGTCTTGAACCAGCCATATCCAATCATGTGTTACGGAGTTGTGGCCCCTTAAAGGGCAAAAATTGCCTATTTTGGTCTTGTCCGCACGATAGCAGCTTCATTTATGATTTGATTTTAACCAGACTTGCACACAACTTGTACCACCATGAGATCTGGGTTCTTTTCTTGAACCAGCCATATCCCATCATGTGTTACGGAGTTGCACCCCCTGAAAGGGCAAAACATGCCTATGTTGGTCTTGTCCGCACGATAGCAGCTTTATTTATGATTTGATTTTAACCAGATTTGCACACAACATGTACCACCATGAGATCTGGGTTCCTTTCTTGAACCAGCCATATCCCATCATGTGTTACGGAGTTACGGCCCCTGAAAGGGCAAAAGTTTCCTATTTTGGTCTTGTCTGCATGAAAGCTGTTTTCATTTATGATTTGATTGTAACTAAACTTGCACACATTTTATACCACCACAAAATATCTCGGTCAAGTTCGAATATGGGTCAGGTTGGGTCCAAAAGAAGGTCAGTAGGTCAAATCAGAAAAAAACTTGTGAAGACACTAGAGGCCACATTTTTGGTCCTATCATCATGAAACTAGCCCAGAATGATCATCTTGACAATATCTCAGTCAAGTTCGAATATGGGTGTTGTCGGGTCAAAAAGTAGGTCAGTAGGTCAAATCATAGAAAAACCTTCTGAACACACTAGAGGCCACAATTTATGTCCAATCATCATCAAACTTGGTCAGAATGATCATCTTGATAATATCTTGGTCACATTCAAATATGGGTCATGTCGGTTCAAAAAGTAGGTCAAATCATAGAAAAACCTTGTGAACACACTAGAGGCCACAGTTCTGGTCCGATCATCAAACTTGCTCAGAATGATCATCTGGATAATATATTGGTCACATTCGAATGTGGGTCATGGCAGGTCAAAAAGTACGTCAGTAGATCAAATCAGTAAAAACCTTGTGAACACACTAGAGGCCACATTTTTGGTCCAATCATCATCAAACTTGCTCAGAATGATAGTGTTGACAATATCTTCGAATATGGGTCATTTCAGTTCAAAAAATAGGTCAGTAGGTCAAATCATAGAAAAACCTTGTGAACACACTACAGGCCACAGCTTAGGTCCGATCATCACCAAACTTGCTCAGAATGATCATCTTGACAATATCGGAGTCATTTGGGTCATGTCGGTCCAAAAAGTAGGTCAGTAGATAAAATCATAGAAAACCCCTCTGAATACACTCGTGGCCACAGTTTTGGTCTGATCATCATCAAACTTGCTAAAAATGATCATTTGACAATATCTCAGTTAATTTCGAATATGGGTCATATCTGGTCAGTAAGTAGGTCAGCAGGTCAAATCATAGAAAGAACATTTTTAACACTCTAAGAGGCCACAGTTTTAGTCAGATCATAAAACTTGTTCAGAATGATCATCTGGACAATATCTCAGTTATGTTCGAATATGGGTCATGTAAAATCAAAAAGTAGATCAGTAGGTTATTTTGTCATAACTTTTGAACTGTTTGAGATAGAGGCTTTATATTTGGCATGTAGGTTCCTTGTGACAAGTGCTTCCCACTCATATAAAGATTCGAGCTGTGACGTCCACCTGTGACCTACTTTATCATAACTTTTGAACCATATGAGATAGATAAATAAAAATCAAAAATGAGTTCCTTTAAGAGCAATGAAAACATTCAAAAGAAAGAAGATGGGTCATACTACGTAGTTTCGGCTAATAAAGCCTCATCAGTGACCTGTAATGATTCGGCAAAGAAAGCCAGAGGAAACATACTGCAATTTTGCGAATTTCGAATAGGCAGTCAATTCAAAGAGCCTTCATATTTGGCATGTATATTCCTTGTGACAAGGTTTTCTCAACCTTTCAAAACTTTTGAGCCATGACCTTGACCATTGACCTACTTTGTCATAACTTTTGGAACATTTAAGATACAGCCTTCATATTTGGCATATAGGTTCCTTCATAGGAGTGAGAGTTTGAGTTGAAGTTTCACCAACAGCTAAGGTCATACAGTGATGGGACCTCTGTTTAAAGACCAATCTGAAAGTCTGGAGAAGCCTGGGATTGATCCTGCTACCCCTGGTTTACAAGGTAAGTAGGATGACCACTTCACCATGAAGGCTTCTAAACTTCATTGGAATGTTATGTAGATGGCCCTCTAGGAAAATAGCATAACGATTAACAAATGGTCACAAGAGCTAAAAATAGAAAAACATTGTAAATTTCTTCAAATGTGAACTCCTTCTAAACCTTTGGGCCAATTGGATTTAAAACTTCACAGGAATGTGCCTAGGTGACTCCCTACCAAAATAGTTAAAACTCATTCCACTCCAATGAACAAGATGGCTACCAGAGCTAAAAATAAAAAAAAATCTTCAAAATACATTCCTTCTGTACCCTTGTCCAATTTCATTCAAACTTCGAAGTAATATTGCTTAGATGACCCTTTACCGAAAAGGCAAAAAACAATCCCGCTCTGATGAAAAAAAAAATGGCCACCGGAGCTAAAAATAGAAAATTATTGTAAATCTGATTCAAATGTGAACCCCTCCTAAACCCTAAGGCCAATTTGATTCAAACTTCACAGGAATGTTGCCTAGGTTACTCCCTACAAAATAAGTTAAAATCACTCTGCTGATGAACAAGATGGCCACCATAGCTAAAAATAGAATGTACTCGAGACAGTGACACACAGGTGAGCCCTTTCAAGATTATTTCACTCATATCGAGCCGATCGTTAATCAGAGATGGGCGAAAACCGGAGTACCCGGAGAAAAACCACCTGACCTTCCGTTGCAGAACTTGGCGTCTCACATGTGACCCGAGCGAGGCTCGAACCACAGCGGTGAGAGACCCAATGATAAAGAGTCAGCGCTCTTAACCACTAGGCCATGGAGGCCCGTTAATAAACCGTATGGAATATAATCGCGAAACTTCACAGGTGCATCCATCATACTTGGATGATGTGTCATGAACAAGGAAGACAACTCCTGCTTGTTTAGTTTTTTAATTATCTGCCCTTGACTTACATCCATATATAGTCAAATGGTATGTCGTGTCCAGGCCATAAGTCCAAAACCGTATGGAATATATTCATGAAACGTCACACGTGCATTCATCACACTTAGACTATGTGTCATGAACAAGGAAGACAACATTTTTATGCCCCCGCCTATTCGAAGAATAGCGGAAGGGCATTAAGTTTTACCCCTGTCCGTTCGTCCGTTTGTCCGTTCGTCCGTCCCGACATCGTGTCCGGGCCATATCTCCTAAACCGTATGGAATATATTAATGAAACTTCACTGGTGCATTCATCACACTGAGACGATGTGTCATGAACAAGGAAGACAACTCTTGCATTTTTGGTTTTTGAATTATCTGCCCTTGACTTAGTACCATATAGTAAACCGTGTCCGGGCCATTACTCCTAAACCGTATGGAATATATTCATGAAACTTCACAGGTGCATTCATCACACTGAGACCATGTGTCATGAACAATGAAGACAACTCTTGCATTTTTGGTTTTTGGATTATCTGCCCTTGATGCATATATTTTATGATTGATTTGAAGTACATTTGTAATATTTTTATCCCCTCGCACAACATAGTTGTGAGGGGAGATAAAGCATAACTTCACACAAATGTTCCATATAAAAAATCTCGAGCGAGTTCGACTTTCAAGGTCATGACCACAAGGTCAAGGTCACTGTGGCTATTTTTAGAAAAACTATGTCATCGCTCTAGCGCCTTCATTTCTTCACCAATTACATGATAACTTCACACAAATGTTCCTTAAAAAAATCTCGAGCGAGTTTTTCTCAAGGTCAAGGTCACTGTGGCTATTTTTAGAAAAACTTTGACATCGCTCTAGCGCCTACATTTCTTCACCAATTTCAATATAACTTCACACAAATGTTCTTCATAAAAAAATCTCGAGCGAATTCAACTTTGAAGGTCATGACCTCAAGGTCAAGGTCACTGTGGCTATTTTTAGAAAAACTTTGTCATCGCTCTAGCGCCTTCATTTCTTCACTGATTTCAATAGAACTTCACACAAATGTTTCTTATGACAATATCTCGAGCGAGTTTGACTTTCAAAGTCATGACCTCAAGGTCAAGGTCACAGTGGCTATTTTTAGCTCACCTGTCACGTAGAGACGAGGTGAGCTTTTGGGATCACTTTTCGTCCGTCGTGCATTCGTGCGTCCGTCCGTGCGTCCGTCCGTGCGTCTGTCCGTGCGTAAACTTTTTCTTCAAACGACATCTCCTAAACCACTGATTAGATTTTGACCAAACTTCACAAGAATGTTCCTTATGTGATCCCCTTTCAAAGTTGTTCAAATGGTTCCGGTCCGTTGCACATCTAGGTCAGAGGAGCCAAAAATAGATTTTTTTCACCGAAAACTTAGAAAATCTTCTCCTCTGAAACCACAAGGCCCACGTCTTTTATATTTGGTATGAAGCTTCATCTAGTGGACCCCTACCAAGATTGTTCAAATTATAGTGCTGGGGCCAAAAATGCCCCCGCCCCCGGGGCCCTTTGGTTTTACATGGGCTTATATAGGGAAAATCTTTAAAAATTTTCTTCTCTGAAACCGCAAGGCCCAGGTCTTTGATATTTGGTATGAAGCTTCATCTAGTGGACCCCTACAAAGATTGTTCAAATTATAGTGCTGGGGCCAAAAATGCCCCCGCCCTGGGGCCCTTTGGTTTTACATGGGCGATGCAATAGAATAAAATATCTGTTTGCCTACCATATCGCGGGGGAATGGTGTAAAATAATTTACAACACCAACAGCCGCAGAGGGGGTTTATAGCGAATAATTTAGAAATACTTAAATTTAAGGATTATAAAGAAACAGAATGCAAGAGCCTATTGACCCCCACAAATGCTATAGGGATCTCTTCTACAAAACCCTTGCGCAAGACCCACGATTCGACGAGCAGCGCAGCCGTGATTTCGCCCAACGAATTGAACGCGGGTGCTACAACGCGGCGATTACCCGGTGTGCGGAATCGGCCAGCGCTTACAACCGCCAGTGGGACTCTCCGATGTTCGTGAATATCTACAGCGCCCGCTGTGGCACCGTCCTGGCCAACATTGACCCCACAGGCAAAATACTGAACAAGGTAGAGGGTGGAGGGTGGGCCCTAGATAGGCTTGCCGCAGGGGATTTGCTTCCGAATGTTTTGGTGATATGACGGCAACTGAGCTGTGTCCCCTGGCCGGGAAGACCGAACGCGACGAGGTAACGCGCCGTCTTAACCAAAAAGTCATAGAAAAAACTTCCACCCTCTTCGCCTGTCCCCGCTGCCACAAACGAAACCACACGTACCGCCAGGTTCAGATAGGCGCCGGAGACGAGCCATCGAACTTTCTATGCACTTGCAAAAAATGTGGAGAACACTATGAGGGGTTCGCCTAAATAGACTCAATTCCTGCGAGCCGTGGGGGCCAGATGACTGGTCGATGATTTAGACAATATTTATATACATACTATAAAGAGAACACAATGCAGGAGTGTGCTTGGATCAAGGTCAGAACAAACGAAGTTTGTGGGAAGAAATGTAGAGGAATCTACTGTGCTGCCCACAACACTGCTAATTCCAGAAACACAATGCGGAAGTGTGCATGGATCAAAATCGGAACAACGGAAGCTTGTGGGAGGAAATGTCGATGAACCTACTGTTATATCCACAACGCCGTTTTCTCCAGAGGCGGGGGTATTTGGATCTGTCGGGGTTGTGGGGTGGCTGTGAAGACCCCACGTAAGCTGTGCAAACTATGCGGCGCTACCAGCGCCTATAACCAATACTACCATAAGAAACACTATGCTAAAAGTTTCCAAAAAGAAGCGAGACGACTTTCCAGGATAAATTTCAATTAGAGAAATATCAACACATAAGTATATGAAGTAAAACTGTTAGAGAAATACCAATACATAGGTATTATGAATTATAACTATTAGAGAAATATCAATTAGAGAAATATCAACACATAAGTATATGAAGTATAACTTTTAGAGAAATACCCATGCGTAAGTATTTAATGAATTGCTATTAGAGAAATATCAATTAGAGAAATATCAACACATAGGTATATGAAGTATAACTGTTAGAGAAATTAGAGAAATATCAATTAGAGAAATATCAACACATAGGTATATAAAGATATAGCTATTATGGATGAAATATCTGAAGATTATTCGACTCTCAAACAAAACATCTTGGATGAACCTATCCCAGACTGTGTCAAAGGGCGCTTGTTAAAGCCCTTACAGCCGGAAAAATATTGACCTACTCCACCCACACGCAAAAAGAAGGCCGCCAAAAGAAAAGCCATCGAAGAGGAATTTGACCCTATCTCCCGCGAGAAAGTCCTGAGATCCGTCAAGGAATATCAAGATGAGATCCTGGATTTGTTTACATCTGCTGAGCAACAGCTAGTCTTCAGGCAGACCCCATGGGTTATTGGCGACTTCTTGAGGGGTTGGCAAATGGACGTGCCTGCCAATAATCCTCATAGTGCAGACCCCAGGACTTTCCTCGAGGCTGTTGTGCCCCAGATCACTAGCAAGCTCGAGGTAGAGATCAAGGCGCTTGGTGGTGTGAAGTTCAAGTTGGCTCTCAAGATTCAGCTTCGGAAGGACAACCCAGACGGCAGTGAGGAGTACACAACCCCCGTGCTGCGCCACAAACAGGAGGCCCTTCTCCAGACCAGCGAAATCAAGGGGGGCTCTCGATAAAACCTTCCCACATATCCAGGAAACACTCGAAAAGTGGACGCAGAGAGGGTCTGGCTGGGTTGTAGATCAGGTACTGACCCTTTGGCTGGACATTGCCAGATATCAGCCTCTTCGGGGTAGGTCCTACATTCCACTCCCAGCAGAATTAAGATATAAGAAGACACTGGTTAACATAAAGAACTAGGACCAAGACTGCTTTCGATGGACGCTCCGAGCGGCTCTGGCAAATCCACCACCACCACATAACCCACAGAGACCAAGTTGGTATCCTACCAATGATGGTCTGAACTTTGAAGGAATTGATAGTCCCACACCCATCTCACAGATACCAAAATTTGAGCGGCAGAACAACCTAGCCATCAATGTCTTTGGCTGGGACAAGGGTATCATTATACACCGCCTCAGCAAGCAGCCATAAAAAATACCAAGGATCAACCTATTGCTGATCGAAAAGGCCGGTAAATTCCACTACACCTGGATCAAGCACTTCAGCCGCCTCTTATTTGACCAAAGAAAGCACCGTGAGCGTAAGCAATTCTGTGAGCACTGTCTTCATGGCTACACGAGAGAAGACCTGCTGGAGGCCCACAAGCTTGAGTGCGTAGGCATCGACCAGACGGCTGTCCGGGTGGAGTTGCCAGAGGAGGGTAAGAACAAGCTCACCTTCCAGAACCACCACAAGCAGCAACCAACCCCATTCGTCATCTATGCAGACTTTGAGGCTCTCACCACCAAGATCGAGGGCCCCGAACGCGATCCTACAAAAAGTAACACCCAACGAACACAACAACATTAGGCTTGCAGCTACTGCTATATCGTGGTGCGGTGCGATGGAACAACAAAGCCGCCTGTGGAGTATCGCGGCCCAAATGCAACAGAGCACTTCTTAAAATCACTCCAGGAGGAGGAGCGCGAGATTAAGAGCGTGCTAGCCAACCCTAAAAACATAAGGATGACACGAAAGGACTATCAGGCCCATAACAAGGCCGCGAATTGCTATATATGCGAAAAACCGCTAAACGGTGACTCTGTCCGCGACCACTGCCATATCACGGGTAAATATCGAGGGGCAGCTCACAACGCCTGCAACCTTAAGCTGAGGCTAAGCCCAAGGACCACCGTTATTCCCGTGGTGTTCCACAACCTCAGAGGGTACGACTCCCACCTGCTCATGAAGGCCATCTCGAGGGTCGAAGGCAGAGTCTCCTGCATCCCCAATAACACAGAAAAATACATCTCCTTCTCTCTCGGGCAGCTCCGTTTCATCGATAGCGCCCAGTTCCTGCTCGCTTCCCTCGACAAACTGGTGGCGTCAAACCAGTCAGAGTCTTTCAAGATCACATCCCAATACGAACCAAACCGTCAGAGGCTCCAGCTCTTGACCCGGAAGGGCGTCTACCACTACGAGTACATGGACTCCTGGGACCGTTTCGCCGAAACCAAGCTCCCTCCGAAAGAGGTATTCTACAGCAAGCTCACCGACGAGCACATCAGCGATGGCGACTACGCCCACGCGCATAGAGTATGGGAGGTCTGTGGGTGTAAGACCCTGTGGGACTACCACGACCTCTACAATCGCATAGATGTTCTCCTGCTGGCAGATGTCTTTGAGGAATTCAGAAAGACATCCCTGACGCAGTACGGTTTAGACCCAACGCACTACTACACCAGCCCGGGGCTTTCGTGGGACGCACTCCTAAAAAGACAGGAGTGGAGCTCGAGTTGCTTACAGACTACGACCAACACCTGTTTGTCGAGAAGGGGATGCGCGGAGGTATCTCGATGATATCAAAACGATATGTCAAGGCCAACAATCCTCAGGTCGAGGATTATGACCCAGAAAAACCCAGTAGCTATATCTTATATCTCGATGCGAATAATCTCTATGGATGGGCTATGAGCCAGGCCCTCCCCATCAGAGACTTCCAGTGGGTCGATGTATCGGGACTCGCAGAAACCATTGCAGAACAACCCGCAGACAATGAAGAGGGATATATCCTAGAGGTAGATATGGAATATCCAGCAGAGCTGCACAAGGCGCACAATGCCTACCCGCTAGCACCAGAGCGCCTAGTGGTCAAGAAGGAGTGGATGTCGGAGTACCAGCGCGAACTTCTCGATGTAGCTTTGTGAGGGAGCACCTACAGAGGTTGGGAAGTGGGTACCCAACCTTCGCAACACAGACCGTTACGTGCTCCACTATCGGAATCTCCAGCTATACAAGTCTCTGGGTATGCGTCTGACCAAGATTCATCGCGCCCTCCGGTTCCAGCAGAGCCCCTGGATGGAGCCCTACATCCGGATGAATGCTGAGCTCCGGAAGAAGGCCACCAGTGACTTTGAGAAGAATCTCTACAAGCTCATGAACAATTCGGTCTTCGGCAAGACGATGGAGAACCTCCGTAGGCGTGTCGACGTCAAGCTGGTCCGCGCCAACGAGGAAGATAAACTCAGGCGTCTCATCGCCAGCCCAGCCTTTGCCAGAGCCAACATCTTCGACGATGATCTTGCAGCAGTCCAGATGCATAGAAGTCGTCTAGTGCTCAATCGACCGATTTACATAGGTATGAGCATTCTCGACCTTTCAAAGACCTTGATGTACGATTTCTATTACAACCAGCTCCAGAAGCATTACGGAGAACGATGTCAGCTGCTCTATACAGACACCCACAGCCTGCTCCTGAAAATCGAGACAGAGGATGTCTACGAGGACATATCCAAACACCAAGGTCTCTACGACACGTCCGACTACCCGAAAGACCACCCGCTGCACAGCACTGAAAACAAGAAGGTTCTCGGAAAGATGAAGGACGAGTGCGCCGGGAAGTCAATCGCCGAATATGTGGGCCTGCGGCCGAAGATGTACTCCATCCACCAGGCATCTGGAAAGAACATTAAGAAGGCCAAGGGTGTGAGAAAAGCAACTGTCAAGAAGCGCATCAGGCACGAGTAGTTTTAAGAGGCTCTCTTTGAGAAGCAAACCTTCCGCCATGGCATGGATGTTCTTAGGTCGGAGCGTCACCGCATCTACGGGCAGCATCTCAACAAGGTGCCGCTGTCGCCCTTCGATTCCAAGCGTTGGATCGCAGAAAATGGAGTTGACACACTAGCTTATGGTTACAAAGATGATTACATCACACAACAAGAGATGGACGCGTTCGTTGAGGAACTGGGGCGGTCCATCTAGAGAACGCTGAAATCATTTGATAAACGATGGCTCCCAAGAGAGTTCTAACCCAGGAGGAGATCAAGGAAATCAAGGCCCTGCGAGGTAAGGCGCCTGTGAGTAGGGTGAAGAAGCAATTCGGCGTCGGCGCTGCGGGGGTTCAGATGCTCTGGGCAGAGGAGGAGACACCCAATTCCGCAACAGAGGAGGAGACACCCAATGCCGCAACAGAGAAGGCAGAAAGAGAGGAGAGCGTCGTCGACGATCTACGATTGTTGCAACGCGATAGCATCGGCCAAGCCAAGTCGGCAAATGGGCCGACCATCAACGAATTCTATGAGCTCCTAAAGAAAAGCCTGAGTCGGTTTGAAAACACCGCAGAGAAGGTGTCGATTTTGTTGACGGAGATAATTACCTCACTGAAGCGGCGCGAGGCGGCGAGCGGAGGCAATGTGATCTCAGAGAATATTGGAAAATCCATCGGAACCTTCTATACCCTGCTGTACGACAACCTAAAGTCGCTCGAATCTCTCACAGAGCAGGTCGCAGATGTGTTGGTGGGTGTGTCTTCCGCTATAGACGGATATGAGGTCGAGGCGCCGAACCCCTCGATAGTAGAGAAACTGGTGGATATGGCTGAAAGATGGGTATACTTGTCTCTCGCCATAGCAATTGTCTGTGGGGTGTTCGCTACGCCGGACCCGTCAGAAGACCGAAATACTGCAGGTGAAAGTTCCGAGACCAAGGACCACTGAAGTAGGACGTAAACCGAACGGATAAATTGTCACCCGGTGGATGGATTCGAGCTCAGCGCTTGAGAACCCCATCCGGAGGAAGCTGAGTGTCCGGTGGCACAACAAGGAGTTCTTCGCGCACAAAACCGCGCTGAGGTTCATCCTGCAAGTAATACACCACGGGCTCGTCGGGCTTGGTCACTGTGCGCCCGAGCCGGTGCACATCCAGGGACCATATGGGATCAGTCGCTCGCCGGCGGCCCCCTGCAAGTTCGCAAGGCTGGTACAAATAACGAACGCCGATGCCGGAGAGGATCATTGCCTCCTCGAGACCAATAGGACGACCAGGAACTACAGAGGAGGGCTTTTGTGCCACCGATCGCGCCCTTATGGCCTCAGAGGGCTTTTTGCCGGTCAGTCGGGTGACCTCACCATTCAAGGCTGTCACAACGGCAGGCAACCTTTTCACCCACTCTGTAGACCGCTGACCAGAAGTGAGTCGCATCTCTTGAGCGTATTGGTGTCCGAAGAGCCGCTCTGCGAGGGTCCGGTTCCAGCGTTCTACAATCCCTTGGTCCCGATGGATGTCAACCCGACCGCGCCGAACCCGGACAGAGTGCTTTGCCAACAGCTGGCTGACAGAGCCCATGAACTCGCGACTGGGGTCGACCTGGAGCAATTTGGGCCACCTCAACGGGCCTCGCCTGTAGATGCTAGACAAAGCTTCAACAACCTTTTTGGCTTCTTTAGTGGCCAGAGGTTCAGCTTCTTTGAAGCGTGAGGCACCATCAACCACGGTAAGGGCGTATCTGTACGTGCGTTTGCGAACACGGTCGTGTGGCAGAAAGAGCAGGTCAGCTTGATGGACCCCGTTCGGCTTGGTGATGTCGAATTTGGGTCGTGGAACGTGCTGCGGGGCGCCGAGGTAGATCTGCCAGATGGCCTGCTTCTTCAACCAAGCTCGGGCCACATCTTCTGAGGTCTTAGCCGCAGAAGCCAGCTTCTTTATGGCCTCAAGACCCCTCCAGTAACCCTTAGGGCTGTAATAAATATCCGCAAGGCGCTGATCCATGTATTTATTGTTGCATTAAGTCTCTAACGGAAACAACTGCTTGTCTTGGCAGCCTGCACTCTTTTAAGCTCGCCAGCAGGAAATATTCATGTGCCACTGTGACCAGATTTGTCCAACTCTTCCAACAGCTTGGTACGGGCAGTCATTAACGCCTCGTCTTTCGCACGTTGAAACAACTTCTTTTTTTCCTCCTCCGACAAACCAACAGTTTGTTTCTGGCGCTGAAGAATTTCTTCTTTCATCTGATTGAACTTGCCGATTTCACACAGAATCAGGCGAAATTCCGTTTCAGATATATTATCATCGTTCAGCGCGATAGAAATGCGGTCGGCGATTGAGTTTAGCTTCGACCGAGCCCAGATACGAATCTCGTCGTGTTTTTTGGCTTTTGTTTTGAGTTTTCGTCCAATACATTTCCCGCCAACGCCCAGCAACCCACACACAATCGCCCCAGCTCCAAGGCCAATGGCGACAGGCGTCGCGATGATAGTTGGCAAGAGCCCGACGCCAGAAGCAGCCAGCCCTACGCTAGTCGCAGTAAGCGCGGTATCAATCCCATCAACAACATTAACCCCACGTCTCTATTTCTTGTACAGCGAGGCTCTGAAGTCTCGTTCTTTTTCAAGACGGAATTTGACCTCGACAACATGCTGAAGGCGGTGTTTGTCTCCGGTTTCAAGTCCTGGGTAGAGGCCCATCGTGTACTACCCCTCGAGCTGGGTGGGTTTAAGTAGACTTACTGGCTAATAATGACTATAGCTTGGTCTTGTGTGAGCGCACCGGGCGTAAATCGCAGCCTTTTGAGAGACGCTGGGCCTATAAAAATATTATGTAGGTCTAAATGACGGTAATCAACTTGGTGTAGGATTCCTTCAAGAGTGTACTGCACTCGAGGCGTTTCTTGAACTTTTAAATAAATCCCAACTTCTTTATTAGCATTTGCTTGACTCCACTTGAGCTTGAAGCCGGGTAACACATCAACAAAATCGTCGGGTCTATCTCCGAGAATAAGATCAAGGATGATCGATGATGTTGGCAAGTTCATACCAATGATTCCCGCTGGGGGGAATTCGAAGACTATTTTCAGGATTCCCTTCCGGTTGTTGCTTGTCTTTAGCAAGTTATCTTCGGAAACGACAATGTTCTTCGTCCCGGGATATACGAGCACAGTCGAGTGCCACTATTCACTACCTTCCTAACTTTGTGCTGCTTTCCAGTCACAACATACGGAGACGAGATTTGTATGTCAATAAGCCACCCCGTTTGTTGGATGGGGTCTGCAAAAGCAACCCACTTGCTCCCAGTGAAGGCCAGCGTATGAACCCGCTTTGGAACGGCATGTGAGGTATCTACGTCGCTGGGATCACCGAATGCCAATGACCCGCTTGGGCGACCTCTTTTCTTTTGTAGACTCCCTCAGAGAGCTGGAAGGCGTACAATCGATCTTCCTTCCCGTCCTTATCGAATCCCTCAGTGTCACCAAGATCAGCCAAAGCCACACCATGGCATTTTCTGACCCCACCGGGGCCGCTTGCGTCAACCATTCCTTACATGTAGGGTTGCGCTCATATACTCGAATGGTAACATCTCCCCGTTGGTATCTCTAAGTGAGATAGTTACCTGTGAAATAGGCCCTGACGACAACCTCTTGTACCGTGAGACGGGTATGATTCAGTTCCACCAGCTCCACACTTTTCGTTCTCGACGGGGACAGATCTAAGCAGTGTAAAGGGGCGACCGTTATGCAGATTGCCTGAAGTACTTAATTCAGCAAGATGAAAGTAGACCTCACGATGGACTGCCAGCTTGTGTGGCTCATTTGCAGTGAACGTTCTTGGTGCGGCCTCCTTCCAAGTAATGGCCATTGTTATTGATCAGCGCCACAGAAGGGGGTTTGAAAGTTTTTTCGAAAAAGCCTAAGATATTAGCTAATTCGCGATTCATTGTTATATTCTTTGTTATATTCATTGTTATATTCTTTGGTGTCTTTGATTGGTGGAGTAAGTTAATTGTATCGATTCCTGATCTTTGTTTTACTTCTACTTTTTATAACTTCTTCTGGCTTTACCGTTAATTGCAGTAGACCAGAGGGTTCATCTAGAGTGATGTCGGCGCCCAACCGTTGAAACACCTTTTCGTTCAACTCACAGACGTTATAATACCCGTCAGGTATTATTTTTTTCAGTCTTATTATTTGAGACCTTATTGTTCCTTTTTCGCCGTGCTTATGTTGTACCACCAGTGATAATACGTCAACTCGCAGAGAGCAATCTCTCGCTCACCCGCAGACAGGGTCCTGGCAAGATTGATTGGCACATCGTTTTGCATGTTAGTGAGTGTGATGTACATAATGATATCAACACCAAAATCGATATAGATACAAAGGCATTTACGTTTAATAGCTCGGCAAAATATCAGGCAGGCTGCCATCAGATTTCGGCACCAAACCAATGACTTCTGATTTAGATAATGGGTAACAACAGAATTACAAATATCGCCCACCCACGAAATCCAGCACATGATACTGAGTATGAAAATGACATAAAAATGATTCCAACAGAATTCAAGTATAATAGCGAAGCCATCTATCAACCAGACGTTTTCAAAATCAAAGCAATTGATATAATTAATCAAAATATAATTGTCACTTCAGATGGCAAAAGCTTTAATGTTTCTTTCCCAAATATGCTAGAAAAATACATTCTCCCTCATGTCAGCTCTGAAGAAATCGTTACTGAATGGAAAACAAATTGAATGTCATTTTGGCAAAACCAATTAAATTTTGCAATCTGGTTATCTACTAGTGGGCGTGGGGTTGACTATGATCATCACATAAATGACACTGGCATGATTGGGTCAATGTTTAGGTTTCATGTCTATTATCAAATACGTCGAATACTCAAAGAAATGAGTGCTGCATTACCACAAGACCCAAGCTGGAATGCTTTTGACAATAACTATAATCGTAGTGCTTATGAAAGAATCTGCAGGGAATTCAATGTTGACGTTAACACTGACTGGAGACCAAAAAAAAGGATGATAACCAAGGTCTTGGTAGAATATATCAGTATAAAAAGGTTGGAAACAATATGAATGGAAAAAGAATCCATGGAAAATAATTGGTCTACATTCATTATAGACGATGCTAAAGGTTTTACAAGAGCAGGTGTTGAACGTATAAATGAAAGTATCAGAACATACTGCTGGGCAATTCTAGGTGCTCAATCACAAACCAGAACTGACATTTTAGGAACTGGAACTGCCTTTGATGCACAAAAACAGTTTCATGCTAATGTTGAGGATGCAATTAATAGCCCTGTGGATTTACCCAGTCAAATAGCAAGATATCAAAACACATTGAAATATGCAAGAAGTAAAGTAGAAGTAAAACAAAGATCAGGAATTGATACAATTAACTTACTCCACCCATAAAAGACACCAAAGGGAAAGAAATACAAACATTAAGCGACCAAACCATAATGGAAACTTAAACAAAGGAAGGCCATAAGGACAGTTACTTTCCCACAAAATGGCCATATGACCATCCAAAACCAAAAGACACAAGTGATACACACAGTAAGTAACAAACAACAACATAAATAAATCTCCACAGAAGAGCCGCCTTGGAACGGTCAGTGGAAGATTTCCACTGGGGGGCTTAAATCGATTTTACGTGGCCACAATCCTCGCCCTTACTTCCGTCGCGATTTAGACAAATAATTTGTTCAGTCCGCATGAAGGCCTCCTAACTCATCAGTGCAACATCTCCGTGAACACAAAAATCAAAGAACCACAGAGGTGAGACAACGGTGAGGACTCGACAGCAAGAAACCACTGAAATGCTGGAGCAAAAGAAAACCAACAGTTAGACTCCGATGAGCCCGACCAGAGACAGAGCATCAGGCACCAACCAACATTATCTCTCTAATTTTCAATAAGCTTTTACGTTGGAGCCGTCATAGAATCTGAGGCCTGACCCACCGGCGTGCAATTAAAGAGGGAAGCAAAGTTGCCAACCGTGATTGGGTTAACTACCATGCATGCAGTCTGTCGTATAATATCCATGTTGTACCCAATCTTTTTATTTTACGAAATTGAGTGCTGAAGTCATTGCGGTTATATATTTTTCTGAATTTATATACTGTCACCATAAAATTCGGGTTCCGATAGACCTTGTTGCAGAAGAGATTTAAGTCCAATATTGAATTTTGAAATTAAATCAGAATGGCGTCTATAAAATTTTGAAAAGGCTTTGCGAAGTTTATGGTACCGATAACCCTGATTAAGGAGTTTAGCCGTTAATAATTTATTACGAGTGTTGAAGTCAGTTACATGACTACACACTCTAGCAAATCGAATTAATTGCGAAATATAAACGCCATAGGATGGCGCACGAGGAACATCACCATCCAAAACAGGAAAATTTACAATCTCAAAATCAAAGTCATCGCGTTTATCATAAATTTTGCACGAAACAAATCCATCTACAATAGATAGATGTAAATCCAAAAACGGGGCCTCGGTATCAGAAGAATTTGCTTTATTTAACTGAAGTTCTAGGGGGTAAATCTGACTGATCAATCCATCAAAATAGGTATTATCAATATTTAATAAATCATCTAAATATCTAGAAGTAGAGCTAAAAGCTTCAATAATTTCATATTGGTTATCAATGGAAAGTGACAAAATGAAGTCTCTTTCATAACAATACAAGAACAGATCAGTCACAAGAGGTGCACAATTAGTACCCATCGGAATACCCACAATTTGTCTAAATAACTTAGTACCGAATCTAATATAAATATTGTCAAGTAGAAAGGTGAGGGCATCACACACTTTCTGACATGACCAAAGTGTATAATTCTTATGCTCTTTAGAAGTGAAGAATGCATTTCTGACATTACATGCAAGATAGAGAGAATCTTCTCTGTGAAAAGCCCATTCAATTAAATCATTAAGCTTTTCTTTTATAAGATTATGAGGAAGTGTAGTGTAAAGAGTGGTAAAATCGTAGCTAGACAGACTAGAAGCACGAAAATGTCTAGATTTCAATTTATTTAAAACCTAATTCGAATTTTTTATAGACCAAAACAGATTTCTTCCTGATCTTTCAAAGACTTTATCACAATATTTAATTACATGCGTTTTAATAGCAGTAAGACAGGAAGTTAATAATTTAGAAAGTTCAGTGGTAGTGCAAGAGCTAGAATTTGCAATAAACAGTGCTTTGTAAGGTTTTTTATGAAGATTTGGTAACCAGTATAGCGTCGGAAGCTTGTCTTGGCCTTCGTTAACACACACAGCAAACTTGGTGGCTGAACGACAAACATGTTTATCTACTATAGCTCTCTCTTCAGCTAAAGGCTGAAGTTCATAGGCCTTAGTACCACCAAGCTCCTGCTTAAGCGTGTTAACATAGTGGAGCCGTCACACAACGACGACGCGTTAAAGTAGATTTTGTCTTTGGCATCGGACTTTATATGTCACCAAGCAATATGGAATGATGTATTGGTACAATACAAGATTATAACAATGAAATTGTCATAGCCACTGATGCTCAAGATCTTGGGCTGAACAATGGTGTAAACAAGGCAGCACTGATCAATCCTGCCTCTAAAGTTGATAGGACATTCCAGGGGAAAACTGCCTCACCAGCCGGGACCGATCCGCGAGTACTCGCAGGGCCACCGCCCGAAGGGTCTGCCGCGCCAGCAGACTGGAAATCCGGTCTCGACCATGAAGAAGAAAAGACAGCTCTCATAGTCGCAGGGGTTGGGGTTGGCTTAGTGGTGCTTTGGTTTATCACTCCGCGGTAAAGGTCGAGATAACCAGTCCCGTGCAGCCACGAGAAGAAGGGCCCCCACGCCGATGACCAAGGCCCACAAATTATCTGCGAGCCATGAAGCAGCCTTCCCTAGCGTGCTCAAGAGCCAAGAGACGATGGACCTGATGATTCCGGGCAGGACAGCCGCGGCCTTGCCGGCCAAATTGGCCAGGGCACGCCCGAGGGACTGTAGGTGCTTTTTTACCCACTCCTTGACCCCGCCCTAGCCGGTTGGCCTTGGAGCCGGTATACTCCCCCCGCCGCCGGTTAGCGCAAACACTAGGGTCGAGATTGCCATCCCAAGCGCTGTTAGGATGCTCACGATGGCAATTCCCTTCTCGCAGAAGAGTGCGCGAATGCGCTTAGCCAGCGTTTTGTCTTCATGAAGGAGCCGCCTGAATGTTTCACGGATTCGGGAGATCTGGGACCGGAGAGCTTCTCTGTTCGCAGAAAGGGCTTCGAGCCTCGACTGTCTTTCGATTTCGATGTCCGAAAGCTCAACCTCCAGTTTTCTCATTCGGTCTTGAATCCTCTGCTGCATCTCGGGGTCGTCCGTTTCCGTCATTTTACGCCGCTCCTGGGCCAAGTGTTTTTCAACTTGGGATTTTTCCTCGTCGACCTTTGACAGTTTCGCCAGGTTGTTCGCCAACTCATCTCGGGTTCGAGTCATAGCATTTTCAAGCCCGGCGAGCTCTCTTTTGGCCTGCCTGACCCACGCCGTGTCGATAGGTTGATCATTAATTGTCTTCAATGCGGTCTCGATATCTCCTGTTGTTTGAATAACGTCGTGGGCTAAGCCGGTCAGCTCTGCATCTCGACGGATTCGATGTTTATTGGGAGGGTTTCCTCTGCTTTTTGGAGTTTATCCATAGCCTCTTTGTTGAGACGCGGTATATCCGATTTATAGTCAGCGAGCCCCAGTGATTGCCGAATTACATTTACACCCCCTGTTCCATATCTCGAGGCCAATGTTGATAGAGCCAGAAACTTGAATCCTAACCTCGTCGCCGTGATAGAGATTTTTTATCGCCTAGGGTCCAGTAGAGTGTTTTTCCGTCGTCATCAATCTCAAACTGGCTATAGTCGATCCTGCCTTCGGGGCGCAACCCATAGGTATGGTTCACTTCTTTGAAGAAAGTGTCAACCAGGTGCTTCTTCTGAGCCTCAAGTTCTGCCCGTTTCAATTCGCCCTGCAGATTCTGCAAATTGTCCCCGGACGTGTTTAGATCTTGCTGGACGGGCAGCGGTGGCTCCAAAGGGGGGTCGGGGAGGTCGAAATCATAATCATCGTCTATTCCAGGCCCGTCTGGGTCGAACATTGGGTTTTCGAAATCATAGTCAGCCGTATTTGAATTTGTGAAATACAAACATACATTTGAAGGTTGTCGCCTATTTCTAAAACAGACTTCGTCGAGTGTCAACACTATGTCATCAAGTAAGTACGGACGAAAGCTTGACCCCAACCGGTGCCTCCGCGAACCCCTTGGGGTGAAAGGGGTGAGGCAATCGGTGACGATAACTAACAACCCCAGCACGATCGGCCCGAACCAGCAGCTTCTGGTTCGATTCCCCAACCTTGGCCAACATGATGTCATCGTCCCCGGGACCGCGAGGTTGGCCTTCACGATCACATTGCACAGCGAAGATGCCAATCGAACCTTGGTTCAGAACCTGGGCCGCGCCCTCGTGAAAAAGACCGTCATTAAAATTTCGGGGAATTAGGTCCTCAGCATCGACGACAGTGATGTGTACCACTGCTACTGTAATCTGTGGAGGACGGCTTCAGAGAGGAGAAATGGCCAGTACCAAGGCATTGATACGTCAAAAAACCAAAATACGACGAGAATCCGCCTCAATGCTGGGAACAAAGACGGGTCCGTTCTAGCGGACAAAGCCGTTGCAGATATTTTCGGCAATCGCTTCTACATTCCACTGGACTTCGAGCTGTTCGAGAGCCATATGCCCTTCTACCAGAGTGCGCTGGGCGACCGGCTCGAGTATGAGCTCACGTTCAACGACTACAACCGTGTGATCCAGGCCGCAGACAGAGGTGCATCTATCGACATTGGAAATATCTGTCTTGAGTATGACATGGTCACCATGCGAGAGCTGGCCCAAATGATCAGCAACCAATACAGAAGCCGCATTTCGATCCTGTATGACCGGATACTGCGGCACCGCAAAATCGGCAAAGACAAGAGCGACACCCTCTGGAATATTAATCTCAACGTGCCGGCCCGCAGCATGAAGGGCATCCTGGTGCTCTTTGAAGATGTAGTCGCGCAAGAGCCCTTCGCTCGCGACACTGAGGCCTTCTATAACCCAAAATCACCAAGGTCGAGGTCACTATCGAGGGGATCCCCAACCAACTCTTCAGCCAAGGGATGCGCGCATACCAGATGTTTGAGGAAGCGAGGAAGCTCTTCGCTTGCTGCCGTAAGCAACAAGCTGAAGTGGCAACGGTTGAAAAAGACCTGGCCTTAGCCGACGTCAGCCTTGCAGAATACTTTACCAGCAAGTACGCGCTGTGGCTTGACCTCAGGACAAGCGACGACGACCGGCTCCATGGCTCCGGTAGGCGGATAGAGAATGCCAGCGAAGGTGTGACCATCCAGATAACGAAAAGAGCCGAGACGGCTGGCGCATTGAATATTTACCTCTACGTCATCATGGATGCACAGCTTAACATCGAAGATGGCCGGTTCGTCTCAGCGGTTTATTAATCTTCCTTCTGAAGATAGGTTAAAAGAGTTCCTACCGCGCACGGCCCATTCGGCGACAATCAGCGGGCAGACGGGACGCGGAAAAACCGTTTTCATCCTCGATCTTCTCGAAGGCCCCTACCGGGAGTTCTTTCGGCACATCGTGGTCCTCTGCCCCAGCATAAAGTATAATAAAACATACCAGCGCCCCTGGATCTGGACCGACCCTGAGGTATACGTTCTAGACCCCGGCGAGCGTCTTCACGATTACCTGCGTGCGTTTTACAAGGTGTTTATGGGCGAGCCTACCTTATATATCATCGATGACTGCTCGGCCATGAAGGCTTTGACGAAAAAGAAAGACATGCTCTCAGAGCTAGCGTTCTCGGGCCGCCACGCCGACCAGAGCAGCTGGGTCCTTACCCAAAAGTACAACTCCGTCCTGAAGGACTTGCGCGAGCAGACGCGCTGGGTCTGTTTGTTTCACTGTAAGGATCGTGATTCATTCGAAGACTGCTTGCGCGAGAATGATGTGATCTCCACACGAGAACAGCGGGCGTCGGTGAGGCAGCAGTTAGCCGAGACAAAGCATGCTAAGCTTTTATTAAAGACAGACCAACCAGCTGCTTATATGGTGGTAAGTAATGTACGAAGTAACTGAAGGAGTGCTAATCACAGTGCTTGGTGCGCAGCTGGTACTGCTGTTCTTTATTGCTAGGCAATATGTTTACATTACTCGCTTCTGCCAGCGCTTTCGACATTATATTAGACTGGTCCGCCAATTCGCAATAGCTATGGACTGTGACGAACTGATCGATGAGCTGATAGGAACGACAGAGCAAAGGCAGAACGCTGAAGCTCCCACCGCGGAAGGAACGGCAGCGATGTCAGACGGCCATTAGGAGCCGCTCCTCGAGGACCGGGTGCAAAAATACCGTGAAAGGCTCGCCGCATTGGTAGTGGGAGGCCAAGCCAAGCAGTATGGACTAGTGGTCCATGGGAAGGTCCTCACCGCTGATCAGATCGACGCTCTGGACAGTAGCGAAATCGAAAAGCTTTACGCCCGCTATGAAACACGGCTTGGGGCTGAGATGACGAAGACGCTGGGGTCTACAGCTCTCCAGCTTTATGCGGGGCTGGCATCTATGTTTCTCCCGATAGAAAACCAACCGGGTCTTATTGCTGACCTCGAGGGCGACTTGTTTGTTGGACATGCACTTAGCAGTGCTACCTGCGAGCTCTAACATCGCTATAGCATGTACTTGGCGCCGCTAACTGCTGCGCTTACTACAGTGAAGCACTGTCGATTTGGACATCGATGCCCTATTACCATCTACATAAACGATGTCGGAGAAGGTGCAGATAGTACAGCAGCAGGAGAACCGAGAGCCAGCACAGAGTCCGGCAGACAGAGTCACGACCCCCACCCGGGTCTTTGCTATTTGGTATGAAGCTTCATCTAGTGGACCCCTACCAAGATTGTTCAAATTATAATGCTGGGCCCAAAAATTCCCCCGCCCTGGGCCCTTTGGTTTTGCATGGGCTTATATAGGAAATATCTTTAAAAAACCTTCTTCTCTGAAACCGCAAGGCCTAGATCTTTGATATTTGGTATGAAGCTTCATCTAGTGGACCCCTACCAAGATTGTTCAAATTATAGTGCTGGGGCCAAAAATGCCCCCGCCCCGGGGCCCTTTGGTTTTACATGGGCTAAAAAGGGAAAATCTTTAAAAATCTTCTTCTCTAAAAACCGCAAGGCCCAGGTCTTTGATATTTGGTATGAAGCTTCATCTAGTGGACCCCTACCAAAATTGTTCAAATTATACTGCTGGGGCCAAAAATGCCCCCGCCCCTGGGCAATTTGGTTTTAAATGGGCTTATATAGGGAAACTCTTTAAAAATCTTCTTCTCTGAAACCGCAAAGCCCAAGTCTTTGCTATTTGGTATGAAGCTCCATCTAGTGGACCCCTACCAAGATTATTCAAATTATAGTGCTGGGGCCAAAAATGCCCTCTTCCCAGGGCCCTTTGGATTTAAATAGGCTTATATAAGGAAAATCTTTAAAAAAAAAAAACTTCTTCTCTGAAACCGCAAGGCCCAGGTCTTTGATTTTTGGTATGAAGCTTCATCTTGTGGGCCTCTACCAAGATTGTTCAAATTATAGCCCTGGTGCCAAAAATGCCCCCAACTCCGGAGCCCTTTGGTTTTACATAGACTTATATAGGGAAAATCTTGAAAAATCGTCTTATCTGAAACAACAAGGTCTAGGTCTTTGATATTTGGTATGAAGCTTCATCTAGTGGACCTCTACCAAGATTGTTCAAATTATAGCCCTGAGACCAAAAATGCCCCCGCCTCGGGGGCCCTTTGGTTTTACATAGTTTTGTTTATGGAAAATCTTTAAAAATCTTCTTCTGTGAAACCATAAGGCCCAGGTCTTTGATATTTGTTGTGAAATTTCATCTAGTGGACCTCTATCAAGATTGTTCAAATTATAGCCCTGGGGCCGAAAATGCCCCACCCCGAGGCCCTCTGGTTTTACATCGACTTATATAGGGAAATCTTTAAAATCTTCTTCTCTGAAACTGCAAGGCCCATGTCTTTGATATTTGGTGTGAAGCTTCATCTAGTGGACCGCTATCAAGATTGTTTAAATTATAGCCCTGAGGCCAAAAATGCTCCCACCATGGGGCCATTTGGTTTTACATAGGCTTATGTAGGGAATATCTTTAAAATAATCTTCTTCTCTGAAACCGCAAGGCCCATGTCTTTGATATTTGTTGTGTAGCTTCATCTAGTGGACCTTCCCCAAGATTATTCAAATTATAGCCTTTGATATTTGGTATGAAGCTTCACCTATTTAGACCTCCCTCAACATTATGCACAATATAGACCTGGGGTCAATAATGGCCTTCCCCGGGCCCACTTGTTACTCTATGGATCAGGTGAGCGATCCAGTGCCATCATGGCCCTCTTGTTAGAAAAACATTGTCATCGCTCTAGCGCCTACATTTCTCCACTGATTTCAATATAACTTCACACAAATGTTTCTTATGACAATATCTCGAGCGAGTTCGACTTTCAAGGTCATGACCTCAAGGTCAAGGTCACTGTGGCTATTTTTTAGAAAAACTTTGTCATCGCTCCAGCGCCTACATTTCTTCACTGATTTCAATATTACTTCATACAAATGTTTCTTATGACAATATCTCGAGCGAGTTCGACTTTCAAGGTCATGACCTCAAGGTCAAGGTCGCTGTGGCTAGTTTTAGAAAAACTTTGTCATCGCTCTAGCGCCTACATTTCTTAACTGATTTCAATATAACTTCACACAAATGTTCCTTATGACAATATATTGAGCGAGTTCGACTTTCAAGGTCATGACCTCAAGGTCAAGGTCACTGTGGCAATTTTTAGAAAAATTTTGTCATCGCTCTAGCGCCTACATTTCTTCACGGATTTCAATATAACTTCACACAAATGTTCCTTATGACAATTTCAGAAGCCTCCGTGGTGTAGTGGTTAAGCTACTCGCCTAATAAACCAGGGGTCGCAGGATCGATCTCGGGCTTGTCCAGACTTTCGGACGAGTCTTTAAATCGAGGTCCCGTCTCCGTATGACCTTAGCTGTTGGTGGGATGTAAATGTAAAACTCGATCCTTATGACAATATCTCTAGCGAGTTCCACTTTCAATGTCAAGGTCACTGTGGCTATTTTTAGAAAACCTTTGTCATCGCTCTAGCGCCTACATTTCTTAACTGATTTCAATATAACTTCACACAAATGTTCCTTATGACAATATATTGAGCGAGTCGACTTTCAAGGTCATGACCTCAAGGTCAAGGTCACTGTGACTATTTTTAGAAAAATTTTGTCATCGCTCTAGCGCCTACATTTCTTCACCGATTTCAATATAACTTCACACAAATGTTCCTTATGACAATTTCAGAAGCCTCCGTGGTGTAGTGGTTAAGCTACTCGCCTAATAAACCAGGGGTCGCAGGATCGATCCCGGGCTTCTCCAGACTTTCGGGCGAGTCTTTAAATCGAGGTCCCGTCTCCGTTTGACCTTAGCTGTCGGTGGGACGTAAACGTAAAACTCGATCCTGATGACAATATCTCTAGCGAGTTCCACTTTCAAGGTCAAGGTCACTGTGGCTATTTTTAGAAAACCTTTGTCATCGCTCTAGCGCTTACATTTCTTCACCGATTTCAATATAACTTCACACAAATGTTCCTCATGACAATATCTCAAGCCATTTCGACTTTCAAGGTCAAGGTCACAATGGCTATGTTTAGAAAAACTTTGTAATCGCTCCAGCGCCTACATTTCTTCACCGATTTCAATAAAACTTCACACAAATGTTCCTTATGACAATACCTCGAACGAGTTTGACATTCAAGGTCAAGGTCACTGTGGCTATTTTTGAAAAACTTTGTCATTGCTCTAGCGCTTACATTTTTTTTCACACAATGTTCCTTATGCCAATATCTGTAGCGAGTTCCACTTTCAAGGTCACTGTGGCTATTTTTAGAAAAACATTGTCATGGCGCTAGCGCTTACATTTCTTCACCGATTTCAGTATAACTTCACACACATGTTCCTTATGACAATATCTCGAGCAATTTCGACTTTCAAGGTCAGGGTCACTGTGGCTATTTTTAGAAAAACTTTGTCATCGCTCCAGCGACTACATTTCTTCACTGATTTCAATATAACTTCACACAGATGTTCCTTATGACAATACCTTGAGCGAGTTTGACTTTCAAGGTCAAGGTCACTGTGGCTATTTTTAGAAAAACTTTGTCATGGCTCTAGCGCTTACATTTCTTCACCGATTTCAGTATAACTTCAAACAAATGTTCCTTCTGACAATATCTCGAGCTATTTTGACTTTCAAGGTCAATGTCACTATTTTTAGAAAAACTTTGCCATCGCTCTAGTGCCTATATTTATTGATGGATGTTAATAGAACTTCACACAAATGTTTCTTATAATGATATCTCGAGTTGCTTTGACTTTCAAGGTCATGACATCAAGGTCAAGGTCACTGTGGCTATTTTTAGAAAATCTTTGTCATCGCTCTACCGCCTACATTTATGATTTCAATATAACTTCACACAAAAGATGCTTATGATAATATCTTGAGCAAGATCTACTTTCGCGGCCATGGCCTTAAGTCATGGTCCCTATGACTATTTTTAGAGAAATATTGTCATCACTCTAGAACCTACATTTATTGATGGATTTTTAAACAAACTTTTCACAAATGTTGCATATGATAATATCTCAAGCAAGTTGGACTTTTGCCTTTTCAGTGTTTTCCACACACAAAGTTGTCTTGTGCGAGGGGATTTGTATCACATGCGATGCCTTATTTATGAATGGCATTTGGCGGGGGCATCCGTGTCCTATGGTCACTTTTTCTAGTTGGTTTTTGAATTATCTGCCCTTGACTTTGTACCATATAGCAAACCGTGTCCGAGCCATATCTGCTTAACTGTATGGAATATATTCATGAAACTTCACAAGTGCATTCATCACACTGAGGCGATGTGTCATAAACAACAAGGAAGACAACTCTTGCATTTTTGGTTTTTGGATTATCTGCCCTTGATGCATATATTTTATGATTGATTTGAAGTACATTTGTAATATTATAGCTCACCTGTCACGTAGTGACAAGGTGAGCTTTTGGGATCACTTTTTGTCCGTCGTCCGTCTTGCGCGCGTATGCGCGTGCGTTCGTAAACTTTTTCTTCAAACAACATCTCCTCCTAAACCACTGATCGGATTTTGACCAAACTTCACAGGAATGATCCTAAGGTGGTCCCCTTTCAAAGTTGTTCAAATGGTTCCGGACTGTTGCACGTCTAGGTCACAGGAGCTAAAAATAGATTTTTATTGGAAATTTTAAAAATCTTCTTCTCTGAAACCCCAAGGCCCATGTCTTTGATATTTGGTATGAAGCTTCATCTAATGCACCTCTACCAAGATTGTTCAAATTATAGCCCCGGGGCCAAAAATGCCCCCAACCCGGGGGCCTTTGGTTTTACATAGGCTTATATGGGGAAAATCTTTAAAAATCTTCTTCTCTAAAAACCACAAGGCCCAGGTCTTTGATATTTGGTTTGAAGCTTCATCTAGCGGACCTCTAACAACATTGTTCAAATTATAGCCCTGGGGCCACAACCGATTCAACGTTGAGTCAACGTTGAAGGCAAACGTTGAATAAACGGTGATTTTGGGTTGAATATGAAATTTGAATCAACGTTGCACAGTCAACGTTGACTCAAAGTTGACGATCCAACAGTGAATCAACGTTGATGTTTCAGTGTTGATTCAACACTAGTATATAAATGTTGAATAAATGTTGATATTCGGTTGAAAATGAAAGTTGAATCAACGTTGAGCAGTCATCTTTAAACCATAGCTTAATTTTCAACCTTGCATCAACGTTGAAATATCAATCATTAAACTTAATTGATATAACTACAAAAACAGCGTTTAAGAAACCATGATTTATTAAAGAAACGAAACTAACATGTAAATTTGCAAACTGTAAATATTTCATACGCACGTAAGGGCGCCCACTTTTTCACTTAATTTGCTTTTAAAATATGTTATTAAGAGCCACAAATACTGTTGTACTTCAGGTTTGTAGAACTCATCACTGTTCTTTTCCTCTTTTTTTTCGACATTTGCTGCCGCCTGTTCTGTAAGCTGCCTATTTTAGTCGGACGCCAATTTCTTTTCTTTATTTTTTTTTAATTCTGTCGGGGTCCGGGTTTTGATGCTATTCATAACACTATCTGAAAAACAAGAAAGGCAATTCTTCAAATTACACCACAGATGTATTTTCTCCTGTAGCTGCATGATCAGTTTCTGGAAGGAATTATTGTGTATTGTGTAGAAAATCCGTACACTTTAGAAATGATTTTTAATCTGTCATTTCACGCTATCCTGCGTATTGTAAAGTAGTTCCGGCTTTCTTATCACTTTCTTCCGGCTTTGATTATCTTTCTGCTGTTTATGTCAGTATGAACGCAGTGGGTCGCATGCAAATTATATGAACTCCGAAAATTCGTGTAAACTTTGCAAGCGACCCGCTGTCGTTCAAATTTTCAGGAAAAGTATGTATATGTAAGTGCTGTATGCTTTGTAGTATCGATACCACCTCACCATGAATGCAAGGCATGAGGATCGTTTTTTAAAAAGCCACCTCTCCTCAACAGACTGGTATGAGGATCGATCGAAAATTGAAAAAAGCATGAGTATAGAGAAGTTTAAATTCTGAAATAGTATTTCCGTACTTCATGTGCTAATTACGTAAATAATGAAATCATGCGTGTAAACAGAAAGTATGTGTAAGTGTGTTGTATGCTTTGAAGTATCGATACCACCTCACCATGAATGCAAGGCATGAGGATCGTTTTCTAAAAAGCCACCTCTCCTCAACAGACTGGTATGAGGATCGATCGAAAATTGAAAAAAAAAAACGCATGAGCATAGAGAAGTTAAAATTCTGAATTAGTATTTCCTTACTTCATGTGCTTATTATGTAAATAATGAAATTATGCTTGTAAACCGAAAGCATGTATGTGTAAGTGCTGTATTCTTTGAAGTATCGATACCACCTCACCATGAATGCAAGGCATGAGGATCGTTTTCTAAAAAGCCACCTCTCCTCAACAGACTGGTATGAGGATCGATCGAAAATTGAAAAAAAAAAAAAACATGCGCATAGAGAAGTTTTAATTCTGAATTAGTATTTCCTTACTCCATGTGCAAATTACGTAAATAATGAAATCATACGTGTAAACGGCAAGTATGTATGTGTAAGTGTTGTATGCTTTGAAGTATCGATACCACCTCACCATGAATGCAAGGCATGAGGATCGTTATCTAAAATGCCACCTCGCCTCAACAGACTGGTATGAGGATCGATCGACACTGCAGCTGGTGTTTAGTGCTGTGTGACGGCCGTAAAGCGTCTCCCCGTACTTCATCATAGTGCAGATTATATTTTTATTTTCTTTGGATGCATCGAGTCCATTGCGAGTAATTTGAAAATCGAGTACCGCTGAAAACGATGCTAGGGGACGTTCCGATGCGGTTCTTCTGTGACGATTTATTTATGTTGTTGTTTGTTACTTACTGTGTGTATCACTTGTGTCTTTTTTATTTTGGATGGCCATATGGCCATTTTGTGGGAAAGTAACTGTCCTTATGGCCTTCCTTTGTTTAGGTTTCCATTATGGTCTGGTCGCTTTATGTTTGTGTTTCTTTCCCTTTGGTGTCTTTGATGGGTGGAGTGAGTTAATTGTATTGATTCCTGATCTTTGTTTTACTTTTACTTTGCAGACACCAGTACTGTTTATGAAGAAACTCAATAAAACCGAGTTTCAGGTTTTCATTCTTATATGTATTCTTTGCTTCCAAAATTAACCTTTTTCATTTATTAAATAGTGAAATCATGAGTGCTGCATGCTTTGCAGTATCGATACCACCTTGCCATAACTGCTAGGTATGAGGATCGTTTTTTTATGTTGTAAGCCACCTCTCCATAACAGACTGGCTTGAGGATCGACCGATATTATAAATATATATGCATGCCGCCAGAGTTTTAATTATGAATTAGTAATTTAAATATCACATCAGGAAAAGTTCTTATTTATGAACAATTTACACTGGATCCTCAATTTTACACGAGAATATGTGGAAAATAACGCTTGTTCGTGAAAATGCCATAACCACAAATAGGATTGAACCAAATATGTAAGTTAAGTAACCTTACCATGACCAAACAATTTTTCGGTTTTACTTATCGTGGTAGACTGGAATCAGCCAAAATCTAAGCTGAGTCACTCTAGACCTATAAATGTCTCTCTGATTACCTCTCTGAAACCTGTTCATTCATCTTCAAAATTTCATTCATTAAAGGAGTCATTACTTATGAGAGGAGAGAAAGATAAATATGCTTATGAACAAAGCAGCTAAATAAATGGACTGTATCCAGTCTATTATCATGGCTGCATGCCGGTAGTGTTTGTTAATGCCATACGCTTTGCTGTGTCTATACCACCTGACCATGAATGCTGAATATACTGTTATTGCCATTATGTATGACACTGCATCGGAATTGAGGGCGAGGGTGAAAATTTCGTAAACTCCGGATTTGAAACCCCATCAGTAGTTTAACTACTGGCGGTCACATCATGTTAACAAGTCCATGCAGTGGTTACCCTTGTAAACACTACTTTATATAGAGAAAGTGGGGTTTACATTATTTTACTTATTTCTGCTCCAAAACTGTGCAGTGGTAAAGCATCGGGTTTGAGATCGAGAGGTCGATTACTATTATTAATAATAATTGTGGATACGCGTTAGAACTGGTTCTAACGAGCATCTACAATCTATGTTTGGAGCAGAAATAAGAACAAATCATCAATTATCATCTCTGGATCCATAAAATATTGCCCTTCATTACATAGGCATGTTGTCGTATTGATTCCGTTGCAGTTTCTGATTTTGTACTGTTGGTGCACGCACATTTCGATTATGTGCCGTCGTCGCATCTTTTCTAAATCATATTTGTGTGGCTTTTGGTGGCTGTGGTCTTTGATTGTGGCTTTTCTGAGTAACCTTTTCTTACTAAATGAATTATCGTCTAACATGTTCGATGCATACGTACCCGTAGCTTGTTGTTGCTTGTTGGAGCCGCATTCTAACGGGTACCCACAACCTATGTTTTGAGAAGAAATAGGAAAAGTAAAAAATAATAATAATAACAATGCAGGGGTAGGCAGGCCTATGCTCCTGTTTATTTCACTATTAATTTTTGTTTCTAGATAAAGTGATATGATTTTAGTTTCAACATGTCTTGTTTTGCTTGTTTGATTTGAGGTTTAACGTCCCCGTTAACACTGTATAGGTCATTTTGGAGTCGTTGCTTCCAATTTTGTGGACCTTTTACCCGACATTGAGATGAAATAACATCTCAAGCCCTGTCGCCCAATGAAACCAATATGGTTTATAAGCATTGACAGTCTAACTCGCACCGCTTTACCTGGGCAGGCTTAGACCCTCTGCGCGGTTTACCAGTACTCATGTGCGGTCGGTTTCAGCTCTGCAGTGAAGCAGCATGCAGCCCATCTATTTCTGCAAGCTCCAATGGGCGGTGGCGCACATGTCTTGTAGCAAACGTTTAAATGTGCGTTTTATTGTAAACCCTGTTGGATTACAATTGCACCTTATAATGCTTATATAGGTTACAATTGATGAGATTTGGGCAAATATTGTAGACCCACGTACTACGTACACCCAGGGCATCTTACACTATTTTGCATAAAAGTATAATAACAGTAACATATAACCGTCAAAACTAACCATGTACATGCATAAAACATATGGGCTTCCGTGGCCCAGTGGAAAATAGCCCTGACTCTTAATCATTAGATCTCTCACCGCTGTGGTTCTAGCCTGGCTCGGGTCACATGTGAGACGCCAAGTTCTGCAACGGAAGGTCAGGTAATTTTTTTCTCCGGTTACTCCGGTTTTCGCCCACCTCTGTTTAACGATAGCTCGATATGAGTGAAGTAATCTTGAACGGGCCGTACAATCCATCACGTGAACACGTCCGTGAAATTTACACTCCTAAACCCCACTTTATATAGAGGAAGCTGGGGTTTACGGGGGGTATATATCATTTTTCTTATTTCTGCCCCAAGACATAGGTTGTGGGTACTTGTTAGAACCGCGGTTCTAACGGTTAGAACCGCGGTTCTAACGGGCACCCACAACATATGTTTGAAGTAAAAGTAACAAAAATATCACGTTTTCATCAGAAAAGAAGCCATTTTGGAGATGTGAAAAAATGCTCTATGTCGCACGGGTGTGTTATCGTAATGAACCCCCCCCCCCCAAAAAAAAAGTATAAGCTGGGAATCATAACCATCAGACGCTCTAATTACACGCCTATAATGTGGAAATATCTCAGCTCACCCAACTGATTGAAACTGATAAGCACAAATATACATAGAGGAATAGAGCCGGAGCAAAAAAAAAAAAAAAAAAAACAAAAAAACAATAGGTGCTGGGCAGAAAATCACATATAGGACTTATATGTCTTTCTGAAAAGGTTTCCAGTGATTTAAACTAAGCACCACATTGCCCAGAAGCTTGATTTTACTGTAAAGTAATAGAAAAAAGAATCGTTCATTTTACCGGGATTTTTAATTTGTATATTTTTTCCTTTGACGGGCCAATTATAGATTCATCATTGCACTTCGTTTCGTTCGATTTAAAAGTTAACTGGAAAAATGAAAAGTTTCTTTGCATTTAAAAGCCAATTTTAAAATTTATAAAGAACAAAGCTATTACAAAATCACTTTAAAATGACATTTTGTATTAACTGCATGTTGAGAAGCCATTTTTAGCGGGCTATTTTCATAAATGCGCGTCTGCGCGCATGTGCTTGTAATGAGCACTTGAAAGAGTACTAAATTTATTAATCAAAAGTTTCTTCGTTTCCATTGTATTGTGCGTAATAACGCATGTTATTATGAAAATACACGCAGTAATATATATATATATATATAATAATAAATCTTACCTCACTCAATTAATAATATTTTTCTTTTTTTTCTCTCTCTCTCTCTCTCTGTCTTAAGTTCAAGAAAAAACTTATACAAATTGTCAGCATGCGCTATAATGATTTCCCCGGCGCGTCACGTCACGTCACGACCAAAATATGTGAAAATAAGACCTAACCAAGCCTACATTTTTTTATAAGCACCACCTTATCAACGAGTATTCGTTTAGACGCAGGATAAGGCGAACAGTGGTTATGCCAGCGACGTACGTTAGGATAAAACTCTAAATACCTTTTTCTGTTCGGCGCCGCCAATTTTTCTTTATGCGAGCTTCGTGGGAAAGTTCATTCATGGACAGATCCATATACATGTATATGTATAATTGGTATTTGACAAGCAAACAGCATAGACCCTGATCAATTGCCGCACCTGCACGCCTTCTGGATTTTTATCCCAGCGGGCACACGATGTTTAAGTATCGTCGCTTCAACGTCCATGCGACGACGTTGATAGGACGTTGCGCCTACGTGATGTGTCATTTGGGTATTTGCGAGTGTTATTTAAAGCAGCAGCAGCAATAATAATAATAATAATAATAATAATAATAATAATAATATCGTTGCTGTTGTTGTTGTTTATTATGTCGTGATAACCAACCGAATTTCAACGTTGATTAAATAATAAGGACTTCAACGTTTAATCAACATAGTTATATCAACTTAAATACAACTTCGCGGAATCAGTTGATTATATACAACGGCATATCTACTTTGATTCAACGTTATACTGCCAACGTTTAATCAGTGTTGATAAATCACCGTTGAACAGCCGTTGATATAAGGTTGATCAACCAGTCAACTTAATTTCAACCTAAACTCAACGTTGATTAAACGTTGAGTGCCTGCTGGGAAATGCCCCCGCCCCGGGGGCCTTTGGTTTTACATAGGCTTATATAGGGAAAATCTTTAAAAAATCTCCTTCTCTGAAACCGCATGGCCCAAGTCTTTGATATTTGGTGTGAAGCTTCATCTAGTGGACCTCAATCAAGATTATTAAAATTATAGCCTTAGGGCCAGAAATGCCCCAACCCCAGGGCCCTTTGGTTTTACACAGGCTTAAATAGGGAAAATATTTAAAAATCTTCTTCTCTGAAACCACAAGGCCCAGGTCTTTAATATTTGGTATGAAGCTTTACCTGGTGGACCTCTACTAAGATTGTTCAAATTATAGCCTTGGGGCCAAAAATGCCCCCGCCCCAGGTGCCTTTGGTTTTACATAGGCTTATTCAGGGAAAATCTTTAAAAATCTTCTTCTCTGAAACCGCAAGGCCCAGACTTTTGATATTTGGTGTGAAGCTGTATCTAGTTTACCTCTTTCAAGATTGTTCAAATTATAGCACTGGGGGCCAAAATGACCCCGCCCCGTATGCCTATGGTTTTACATAGGCTTATATAGGGAAAATCATTAAAAAAATCTTCTTCTCTAAAACCACAAGGCCCAGGTCTTTAATATTTGGTGTGAAGCTTTACCTGTCGGACCTCTACTAAGATTATTCAAATTATAGCCTTTGGGTCAAAAAATGCTCTCGCCCCGGGGGCCTTTGGTTTTACATAGGCTTATAATGACTTTGATTTTGAGATTGTAAATTTTCCTTTTTTAGATGGTGATGTTCCTCGTGCGCCATCCTATGGCGTTTATATTTCGCAATTAATTCGATTTGCTAGAGTGTGTAGTCATGTAACTGACTTCAACACTCGTAATAAATTATTAACGGCTAAACTCCTTAATCAGGGTTATCGGTACCATAAACTACGCAAAGCCTTTTCAAAATTTTATAGACGCCATTCTGATTTAATTTCAAAATTCAATATTGGACTTAAATCTCTTCTGCAACAAGGTCTATCGGAACCCGAATTTTATGGTGACTTAGTATATAAATTCAGAAAAATATATAACCGCAATGACTTCAGCACCCAATTTCGTAAAATCATTCTTCGATATAAAAAGATTGGGTACAACATGGATATTATACGACAGACTGCATGCATGGTAGTTAACCCAATCACGGTTGGCAACTTTGCTTTCCTCTTTAATTGCACGCCGGTGGGTCAGGCCTCAGATTCTATGACGGCTCCAACGTAAAGGCTTATTGAAAATTATAGAGATAATGTTGGTTGGTGCCTGATGCTCTGTCTCTGGTCGGGCTCATCGGAGTCTCACTGTTGGTTTTCTTTTGCTCCAGCATTTCAGTGGTTTCTTGCTGTCGAGTCCTCACCGTTGTCTCACCTCTGTGGTTCTTTGATTTTTGTGTTCACGGAGATGTTGCACTGATGAGTTAGGAGGCCTTCATGCGGACTGAACAAATTATTTGTCTAAATCGCGACGGAAGTAAGGGCGAGGATTGTGGCCACGTAAAATCGATTTAAGCCCCCCAGGGGAAATCTTCCACTGACCGTTCCAAGGCGGCTCTTCTGTGGCGATTTATTTATGTTGTTGTTTGTTACTTACTGTGTGTATCACTTGTGTATTTTGGTTTTGGATGGCCATATGGCCATTTTGTGGGAAAGTAACTGTCCTTATGGCCTTCCTTTGTTTAGGTTTCCATTATGGTCTGGTCGCTTAATGTTTGTATTTCTTTCCCTTTGGTGTCTTTTATGGGTGGAGTAAGTTAATTGTATCAATTCCTGATCTTTGTTTTACTTCTACTTTATACAGGGAAAATCTTCAAAAATCTTCTCCTCTGAAACCGCAAGGCCCAGATCTTTGATAGTTAGTGTGAAATTTCATCTAGTGGACCTCTACCAAGATTGTTCAAATTATAGCCCGGGGGGGGGGGGGGGGGGCCAAATGCACCCGCCCCGGGGACCTATGGTTTTACATAGGCACATATAGGGAAAATCATTAAAAAATCTCCTTCTCTGAAACCACAAGGCCCAGTTCTTTAATATTTGGTGTGAAGCTTTACCAAGATTGTTCAAATTATAGCCTTGGGGCCAAAAATGCCCCCCGTCCCGGGGGCTTTTGGTTTTACATGGGCTTATACAGCGAAAATCTTTAAAAATCTTCTCTGAAACCGCAAGGCCCAGATCTTTGGTATTTGGTGTGAAGCTTCATCTAGTGGACCTCTTTCAAGATTGTTCAAATTATAGCCCTGGGGCCAAAAATGCCCCCACCCCGGGACCCTTTGGTTTTTCATAGGCTTATATAGGGAAAACCTTTGAAAATCTTCTTGTCTGAAACCAGAAGGCCCAGCTCTTTGATATTTGGTATGAAGCTTCATCTAGTGGACCATTACCAAGTTTGTTCAAATTATAGCCCTTGGGCCTAGAATGTACTGGAGACACTAATTCTCAGGTGAGCGATTCAGAGCCCTCTGTGTCCTCTTGTTTATGAATGGCATTTTGCGGGGGGCATAAGTGTCCTATGGACACTTTCTCTAGTTTTTTTTTGTGTCCAGTCAATAACTTTTTTTATTTCCTGATGGACTTTATGAAGTAACCCTGCAGAAATGTTCACCGTCATTAGACCATGAGTCATGTGCAAGTCCATACCTCCAATGTCAAGGTCATACCTAGAGGTCAAAGGTAAAAAAGGGACAGTCAGTAACTTCCTTATTCTTTGATGGATTATGGAATTGCTTGGCAGAAAGTTAACCATCATGAGACGATGTGTTTTACTTCAAAGGCCAAGGCCATACTTAGAGGTCAAAGGTTAAAAAGGTTTTTTTTGTGTATGGCCAATAACTTTTTTTTTATTTTTCTATGAACATTTTTAAAGTTACTTTGCAGAAATGTTCATCTTCATTAGTTGATGTGTTACACACAAGACCCAGCTCAATACCTCCAATGTCAAGGTTATACTTAGAGGTCAAAAACGGGGGAGACATCTGTGTTTTTGTAGAAAAACAAATTATAGTTTGATACTTATTTTATTAATTGCTGACCACCTGAAGTGGATATATTAGGGATAACGCACAACTACCCCCCCCCCCCCCAATTCCCTGGACAATTCCCGGACATTAGGGTTCGCCCAAAATTGTTTGTCTTCAACTTCTGTCAATGTGATCAATTCTGGTTCTAAGCATCTAAGATCAAGCATCTAATTAGAAGACGCAATCGAATGTACTTTCGTGCTCGTAAGTCTAGTAGCCCTGACGTTAAGAGCCATTACAAAAGGTTCAGAGCACATGTACAAAAGGTAATAAGAGATGCATATTGGAAGCATGTTTCCAGCATCTTTACCTTTGAGGATGATAATACAGATCCCGACAGTCCCCAGAAGAATGGTAAAGTAAAAAAGTTTTGGTCATTTGTAAAGTCCCTGAAAAAGGAAGCCTTTGGGATCACTTCGTTAAGAGATAACGGTATTCTCAAAACAGATTCGCGCGATAAGGCCAACATATGTAACAAACAGTTTCAATCTGCATTTACGCGTGAAACTGATGGTGAGCTACCAACTAAAGGTAATAGTCAGTTCCCCTCAATGGGGGACATAACAGTTGACCCAAACGGGGTCGCCAAACTGGTAGGTAAGCTCAAAATACATAAGGCATCTGGGCCGGATGACCTGAATGCCAGGGTGCTTAAAGAATGTGGTGCTGAAATTTCACCTGTGCTGGCCTTTATCTTCAATGAATCACTCGCCCAGGGCACTGTACCAGATGACTGGCGACAAGCTAATGTTACCCCGGTCTATAAAAAAGGAGAAAAATACGATGCAGCAAATTATAGACCAGTGTCGCTAACATGCATCTGTTGCAAAACCCTGGAGCATATAATAGTTAGTAACATCAACAAGCACCTAGCCTTAGAGAGCATTCTTGCTGACTGTCAACATGGTTTCCGAAGTCAAAGGTCTTGCGAAACTCAATTAGTTCAGTTTTACCATGACATTGTGAGCAATCTGGATGGGGCCACAAACCGTGGCCACAAACAGACTGACTTGATTATCATGGACTTCGCTAAGGCCTTTGACAAGGTACCTCACAGGAGGCTATTGTATAAATTGGATTACTATGGGATAAGAGGATCCACACACAGGTGGATTAGCTCATGGCTCTCAGGGCGCTCACAACAAGTTGTACTTGATGGCCAAGCGTCTGACCCAGTCCCTGTTTTATCTGGTGTCCCCCAAGGTTCGGTCCTTGGACCGGTCCTTTTCTTGGTATTCATTAATGATCTCCCTGATAACATCAGGTCATCTGTCCGTTTGTTTGCTGATGATTGTGTCCTTTATAGGAATATATATTCTTCTTCTGACTGTCTCATTCTACAAGATGACCTGAATCAACTAGCACAGTGGGAGGCCGATTGGCAGATGAAGTTCAATGTGGCCAAATGTCATTCAATGAGGGTGTCGCGACACCCTCCTGACAAACAAATTAAGTTTGACTATAAACTACACCAGCAAATATTGGAGCAGGTTCAATCCGCCAAATATCTTGGTATCACCATCACTGATGATCTTGATTGGGGTCAACACGTTTCAGAAATTACATCAAAAGCAACTAGGACTTTAGGATTTCTTAGACGAAACTTGGCTTTTGCACCTAGGCAGACAAAGGATGTTGCATATAAAACATTGGTTCGCCCTCAGCTAGAATATGCATCACCCATTTGGCATCCCTATGTTAAAACTCAGATTCAGCAGGTGGAGAGGGTGCAGAGGACAGCTGCTCGATGGACCTGCCGACGATGGCGCAATAGAAGCAGCAATAGAACGAGCTAGAATGGCCGTCCTTAGAGGCCCGTCGTGAGCAGTCCTCTTTAACCTTCTTCTATAAGATACATTCAGGTACAGTGGCCGTTAATAAAGATAAATACTTGACCCCTGTGACAGTTTCAACTCGAACAAGGGCATCAAAAGTAAACAACTCACAGTATCATAGGTACCAGTCCTACAGTGATGCCCTGAAAAATTCCTTCTTCCCTAGGACTATTCCCCAGTGGAATAGTCTTCCCTCTTCTGTGGTGAATGCTAAGACTGCAGAGGAGTTCAAAGCCCATACAGTGTAAGATTGAGACTCAGAGGTATGCGTTTTAGTATACCTCTGTTATTCAGATTGTAAATAGTTTTAAGGACTCATCCAGTGACTTCTCTTTTTTTTCAGCTAAATTCTAAATTTAGCTACGCACCCAACTGAGGTAATGGCCAAATGTGACCGACTCAGTATAAGAAGATAGATAGATAGATAGATAAGCACAAGATATAGTCTATTTGTAATTGACCCTTTCCTGTGTGGATCACGTCGACTTTTTTCCCATCGCCTCTTTTGTGTTCATTCAAAAAGTTTTTCACATTTTTTCGCTATTTGGACCAACCACCCTTTAGGTCCTTTTCGTAAATTTACGCACCGTATTAGTTCATTTGGTCAATATCTGCCATTTTCTCACAGAACATATCAGCAGATCAGTGCGCCCATATTGTAAGCATATTTCTGCATTTTGGCCTGTATTTCTCAAATATGACCGACTCAGTATAAGAAGATAGATAGATACTGTTCTCTTGAATTGGTTATCGGTTGAATGTTACTGGTGACACGTCAAATGACATTCATACACCAGAACCTGTGATATGGGAAGTCCGTGGCTCATACCACAGGCACAGGTGTTAGTAAAACCCCTGTCACACCAGGGCTGCATTCTCACGGCGTCCAAGACAAATGTTAAACGCCGAGGTGCGCCAGTACGATCGCAAACATCGCCGTAGCAACGCAGTGGCGTCGCCAGTAGACGCATTGGGATCGCAAAGAATGAATGTCATAAAAGTGCACCGTCCTTCGGATCGGGACGTTAACTGGAGGCCCCCTGTGCAGGGAGATCCATCCCCTGTGCAGGTTAAAGATCCCTACCGTAATTACATGATTACTGTGTAGGCTTTCATCCTGCAAAACCTGGAGTGTATGTAATATACACCTGCAGTAATGGTCAAATGTGACCGACGCAGTATTAGAAGATAGATAGATAGATAGAGATAGATAGAACGCCAAGCGACGGCGCGCATTTTGAGCATGCTCAAAACAAACGCCGTCGCTCGGCGTTCTGATCAGAGCGCAGTGAGGTCGCCGTAAGGTTGCCATAGCAGCACAGTAAGGTCTCCTACAACGCCATATAAGCTCCGCTTGTATAATTGATTAACTGATTGATTGATTTGATATTTAACGTCCCAGTCAACACTGTATAGGTCATTTTGGAGACGTTTCTTCCAATTTTGTGGGACTTTTACCCGACGTTGACATGAAATGACATCTCAAGTCCTGTCGCCCAATGAAACCAATAGAGTTTACACGTATAAGCATGTTTACACCAATAGAGTTTACACGCATCTCGCACCGCTTTGTCTGGGCAGGCTTAGATCCTCTAAGCGGTTTACCAGTACTCGTGTGAGGTCGGTTTCAGCTCTGCTAGGAAGCATCATGCAGCCCATCTATTTCTTCCAGTCCCGATGGGAGGGGGCCGCCCGCTTGTATACACAGTGGCTAGAGTAGAGTTTGATAGTGTACTGTCCCGAAAAACCTGCTTCTGAGGTGACTCATTCCGAGTAAGGTAATGGCGGTGGACTTGCTCCTGCTTGCGGTGATTGCGGTGGACTTGCTTCCGACGGCACAGGAGTACTGGTAAACCGCTTAGGGGATCTAAGCTTGCCCAGGCAAAGGGGCGCGAGTCGGACCATCTGTGCTTATTAATCCTATTAGTTTCATTGTGTGACAGAGATTGAGATGTCATTTCATCTCAATGTCGGGTAAAAGTCCAACAAAATTAGAAGCAACGTCTCCAAAATGACCTATAATGTGTTGATGGGACGTTAAACTTCAAATCAAACAAAACTGTTCGACTGATGAAGATGTCTGTTTACACTTTGAGAATGTCTTCAACATGTGGGCGCCGTAAAAGCGCAGTGCACGCATTGTGAGCGCCGTAAAAGCGCAGTGCACGCATTGTGAGCGCCGTAAAAGCGCAGTGGAAGTGCCGTGAAAGCGCATACAATCGCCATCAAGAACGCCGCAGGATCGCGATAGATCGCCATGTAAGCTCCGTAGCAAAGTCTTGGTCGCTGTAGGAACGCCATGACAGGTCCATGTTCACAAAAATATCCCATATTTCTTGCGATCTCGCGGCGTCCTGAAAATTTAAACAACGCCGTCCCATCGCAGTGAAAACGCGGCATAGTGTGACAGGGGCTTAACGTACCTCGGCCCACGCCCATAGGGGCTTGAAGAAATATATATGGGCTTTCTTTCTTTCTATATATACTGCCATACGCCCTCACGGGCATTCTAGGCAGGTGTATTTTACATACACTCCAGTTTTGCAGGATGAAAGCCTACACAGTAATCATGTAATTATGGTAGGGTTCTTTAACCTGCACAGGGGATGGTTCTCCCTGCACAGGGGCCTCCAGTTTACGTCCTGATCCGAAGGACGGTGCACTTGATGACATTCATCCCTGCAAATGATGTCAATGGAGCGTGTTCCGACACCGAAATTTTATCACCGCTGCCGGGGATCGAACCCGGGACCTCTAGCATCAGAGGCAAGTGCACTAACCACTGAGCTATCACGCTCCATGATGCTTTCATGCAGAGCTGAATCCGGTCAACACACTAGTACTGGTAAACCGCTTAGAGGATCTAAGCCGGTCCAGGAACCGCGGTGCGAGGCGGACTGTCCATGCTAATAAACCCTATTGGTTTCATTAGGCGGCAGGGCTTGAGATATCATTTCATCTCAATGTCGGGTAAAAGTCCCACAAAATTGGAAGCAACATCTCCGAAATGACCTTAACAGTGTTGACGGGGACGTAAAACCTCAAATCAAACAAAATACAGTGCTGTAGGCTTATTCTGCCCACTTAAGACTTTGAGCTTTTGTTTCATCCATTCCAGGGAACCAAAACCTATTGTGCAGCACTATGCTATACAGTTGTCTTAGCTTGTTAAAAGACAATAGCAACCATTAATTTCTCTGGTGCAGTTATGTTGTGGTCTGTCTTTAAAAATACACACACCCATGTTAAGACGCCATCAATTTTGTCTGCTTATTCCATGCACTTGAACAATGCCCCCGCCCATAGGGGCTTGAAGAAATATATGGGCTGCATGATGCTTCCACTTAGAGCTGAATCCGGCCCGCACACCAGTACTGGTAAACCGCTTAGAGGATGTAAGCCTGTCCAGGAACCGCGGTGCAAGGCGGACCGTCCATGCTAATAAACCCAATTGGTTTCATTGGGCGACAGGGCTTGAGATGTCATTTCATCTCATTGTCTGGTAAAAGTCCCACGAAATCGGAAGCAACGTCTCCAAAATGATTTTTACAGTGTTGACGGGGACGTTAAACCTCAAATCAAACAAAACAATAACATCCAGTCAAGATACAATACTTTAGACAAGGAAAATATTTTGTTGTTATACTTGATTTGTCATGTGTTTTTTAAAAGCTGATGGTCCAGTTGGTTGACAAAAAAATGGGTCAGTATAAAACGCAGCACTTTAGTGCAGCTATATTAAAAAAATTGGAAAATGCAGCCAATAATGAAATCATAGGTAATGCAGCTATTATAGAAAACTGTATAAAATGCAGCCGCATATGCAGCCAATATATAATATACAGTGTACTATTCCCTTTTCGCTTTTCAGTTAAAAATCATCTTTTTTTTCTCATACATCTGCTCAAAACATATCCAGTACCCACTATTTTTGAGCAGAAATATGAAGACAAATGTATACCCCTGAAAACCATATTTAGCTATATAAATGTTGGTTTAAGGGGATCAATATTAAATAGGCGTGTTCTTGTTATGTCTTGATGAACCTGGGACTCTCCATCTTTGTGTTGTTTGAATAAAGATCGCGTATTAAACTGATGCTAAAATGTGTCATTGTCTCATTGTGTGCATCACGTGAGCAAGTTCTTGAAATGAATTCCCCCCCCCCCCCCCCTACAACCACCACACACACTAAACCCCACTTTATATAGAGAAAACTGGGGTTTAGTGGAGGGATACATTATTTTTTCTTATATCTGCTCTTAGATATAGGTTGTGAATCCTCAATAGAACCGCCTCAATTAGGCGGTTCTAACGAGCACCACAACCTATGTTTGCAGTATAAAGAAGAAAAAAAAAACACTATGTGGTAAGGGTGTGTTATCGTAATGGTATGTTTGTTTATGTTCATTTAATTTGAGGTTTAACATCCCCATCAACACTATAGGTCATTTTGGAGACGTTGCTTCCAATTTTGTGGGACTTTTACCCGAATTTGAGATGAAATGACATCCCAAGCCCTGCTGCCCAATGAAACCAATAGGGTTTATAAGCACCGCTTTGCCTGGGCAGGCTTAGATCCTCTTAAGTGGTTTATCAGTACTCGGGTTTCAGCTCTGCATGGAAACATCATGCAGCCGATGTATTTCTTCAAGCCCGATGGGCGGGGGTCGAGCGCAATGGTATGCGCAAACTAGAACATCAAACAAACTAGAAGTAGAGGCAATGATCAGGAATCGATACTATTAACTCACAGCTCCCATCAGAGACACCAAAGGGAAAGAAACACAAACATGAAGCAACAGACCCTAACGGAAACACCAACAGCGGAAAGCCAAAAGGACAGTTACTTTCCCACAAAATGGCCAAAAGGCTATCCAAAATAAAATGATATAAGCGACATAAACACCCAAAGACAAACCATTACAAAAATGAACCGCGACAGAAGAACCGCCTTGGAACGGTTAGCAGAAACAAATTCCACTGTGGGTGGGGGGGCTCTCAAACCGGACGTATCTTGACAATAAGAATAAGACATAGAAAAGAACAAAATAAAGATAGCATATAAACTTCATTTTAGCTTGTAAATACGAAAATGCATAATATGAGAAAAGAACCTAACAGTTACATTTGAGAAATCACACACATGGTTGCTGCATAAGAGTAAGGAATGTTGTTTGCCCCGGCAACAACAACCACAACCTACGATTAGAACAATAACAGGCTTCTTATAATATGGCCATTGCTTTTACAACTTAAGACTGATCTCCATACCTGAAATACCTTAAACAAAATTTGATAAAGTTTATCTCCTGTATGTAATAGGAGTGTAAGACAGCCCATTAAGAAAACATGCCTATACAATTACATTATAAATTAACACGGAACAATGAAATGTTTCAGATGAAAAATTGTGATATTTTTCTTATTTCTGCTCAAAACATAGATTTCTTATTTCTGCTCAAAACATTTATTGTAGATACGTGTTAGAACCGCCTCAGTGAGACGGTTCTAACGAGTACCCAAGATCTATGTTTTTAAGCAAAAATAAGAAAAAATTATGTATACCCCTGTAAATAAAAATAAAAAATGAGTTCCTTTAAGAGCAATGAAAATATTCATAAGAAAGAAGATGGGTCATACTACGTAGTTTCGGCTAATAAAGCCTCATCAGTAACCCTGTAATGATCCGGCAAAGAAAGCCAGAGGAAACATGCTGCAAGTTTGCGAATTTCGAATAGGCAGTCGATTCAAAGACTGATATAAATCAAAATGGGGTCCAAATAATTAAAAACCTGTCTAGAATATGAGTCTAAACCAATAATTTATTTCTGATATCTCAGAATATTCTCGCTTATCTCAAAGGACAAAAGAAAAATATAAACTGCACTATGGAGCAGTTTTACTGTATAAAATGGGGCTTAAGGGGGTCAAAATTATACAGGCATTATACATGTTTTCGTGATGACTGCACATTGGGGCTTCATGAAATAGACTGTACATGCATATAATCCCTATTGGTTTCATTGGGTGGGATATGTCATTTCATCTCGATGTAGGGTAAAAGTCCAACAAAAGTGGAAGCAACGTCGCCAAAATAACCTATATATAGTGTTGACGGGGACTATAAACCTCAAATCAAACAAACAAAACGATTGTTAGGTCTTAGATGTGCAAGTCTTTATACTCACTCTGGTAATCAGGAAAAACAAAGTTGAATTTAATAAGCAGGAATAGAGTAAATTCTTATCTGAAAAGAAATGGTCAAGATCAGTCTGATCCATGGCAAGTTGTTCATAGACAGGTATTTCAGATCCGTGGCAAGTTTATCAGCAAAAATTGAAATATTTCAGATAAAAATGTGATATTTTTCATATTCCCAAAAAATATATTTTGGGTACTCGTTAGAAATGCCCCAGCGAGGCGGTTCAAACGAATACCCACAATAAATGTTTTTTAAGCAGAAATCAGAAAAATAACTTATACCCCTGTAAACCCAAGTTTTACTGTATGAAATTAGGGTTTAAGGGGGTGAAACGTATATAGGCGTGTTTTTGTGATGTTTGAATCTTACACCATCAAATATCATTGTGAACCTGTAATGATGTTTCACATGGATAACATCCATAAAATTCCTCTGGAAGAGTAGTTGCCCAAGTTTTAAAGCTATTAAAAGGTTTGAATGATTTATCAAAATGAATGAATGAATATTTCATTAAAATAAATGAACAGACAGACAGAACCTTTGTTTGAAGAAAACGTATATGATGTTTTCAAGGGTGATTAACACCCCTCTGAACCCTTCTTTATAAAAGAAAAATGGGGTTAAGGAGGATTTTCATTAATTATCTCAGATTGGTTCGATAACATAGCTTGTGGGTAAGCGTTAGAACCTCCTCATTCTAACGAGCAACAACAATCTATATTTAGACAAGACATAAGAAAATTTTCATTTGAAAAAAAATGGAAGATTTGGAGCTATATCTAACACTCCATTAAGGCGCTAGGGTGTTTTGTCGCAATGTACCTAGAAAATGACGGCCCCCGTCCATCGGGGCTTGAAGAAATATATGGATTGCATGATGTTTCCACTCAGAGCTGAAACCGACCCGCACATGAGTATTGATAAACGGCTTAGAGGATCTAAGCCTGTCCAGGAAAGCGGTGCGAGTCAGCCCGTCCATGCTTATAAACCCTTTTGGTTTCATTGGGCGACAGGGCTTGAGATGTCATTTCATCTCAAGTGTTGGGTAAAAGTCCCACAAAATTGGAAGCAACGTCTCCAAAATGACCTTTACAGTGTTGACGGGAACGTTAAACCTCAAATCAAACAGAAACCTAGAAAATGTGTTTTGCATTTAAAAATATTTTTGAAATATTATAAATCACAATAAAAATCAGGTGCCAAAATCAGGCCCATTTTCTCTATCAGTACCATTTATGTACAGGTGTGCTAACCCTATTTCACTTATGAGGTAATTCATAGACACACTTAATTAAGTATCTTGTTAACACTTAATAAAGTATCTAACTTTAAACACTTGACTGCAGGTAAGTGTGCATGACACTTTAAAGAAACCTGTTTATTACCTGGGCGTACTTTATCAGATCATTATTACAGATAAACAGATTAACTTTTGAAACATAATAATTCAATCAGTTATGACTAGTATGGTTACCTGTGTAATAGGGGTCTGACAGTAAAATAAAAAATAAGTACAATAACATTAACATAATAAATATCAAATACCACAAATAAGAAAGAATACACCATTTTATATCTAGGCGTATCCATATGGACTATTTATGGATGTACATGTAATAATGAAAACTTACAGGATGAAACAAAATGATATTTTTATTATTTCTGCTTATTTTTAGCTCACCTGTCACGTAGTGACAAGGTGAGCTTTTGGGATCACTTTTTGTCCGTCGTGCGTCCGTGCGTCCGTGCGTGCGTCCGTAAACTTTTCTTCAAACAACATCTCCTCCTAAACCACTAATCGGATTTTGACCAAACTTCACAGGAATGATCCTTAGGTGGTCCCCTTTCAAAGTTGTTCAAATGGTTCCGGTCCGTTGCACATATAGGTCACAGTAGCCAAAAATAGATTTTTTTCACCGAAAACTTAAAAAATCTTCTTCTCTGAAACCGCAAGGCCCAGGTCTTTGATATTTGGTATGAAGCTTCATCTAGTGGACCCCTACCAAGATTGTTCAAATTATAGTGCTGGGGCCAAAAATGCCCCCGCACGGGGGCCCTTTGGTTTTACATGGGCTTATATAGGGAAAATCTTTAAAAATCTTCTTCTCTGAAACTGCAAGGCCCAGATCTTTGATATTTGGTATGAAGCTTCATCTAGTGGACCCCTACCAAGATTGTTCAAATTATAGTGCTGGGGCCAAAAATGCCCCCGCACGGGGGCCCTTTGGTTTTACATGGGCTTATATAGGGAAAATCTTGAAAAATCTTCTTCTCTGAAACCGCAAGGCCCAGGTCTTTGATATTAGGTATGAAGCTTTATCTAGTGGACCCCTACCAAGATTGTTCAAATTATAGTGCTGAAGCTAAAAATGCCCCCGCACGGGGGCCCTTTGGTTTTACATGGGCTTATAGGGAAAACCTTGAAAAATCTTCTTCTCTGAAACCGCTAGGCCCAGGTCTTTGATATTTGGTATGAAGCTTCATCAAGTGGACCCCTACCAAGATTGGTCAAATTATAGTGCTAGGGCCAAAAATGCCCCCGCACCAGGGCCCTTTTGTTTTACATAGGCTTATATAGGGAAAATCTTTAAAAATCTTCTTCTCTGAAACTGCAAGGCCCAGGTCTTTGATATTTGGTATGAAGCTTTATCTAGTGGACCCCTACCAAGATTGTCCAAATTATAGTGCTGGAGCTAAAAATGCCCCCCGCACAGGGGCCCTTTGGTTTTACATGGGCTTATATAGGGAAAATCTTGAAAAATCTTCTTCTCTGAAACCTCAAGGCCCAGGTCTTTGATATTTGGTATGAAGCTTCATCTAGTGGACCCCTACCAAGATTGTTCAAATTATAGTGCTGGGGCCAAAAATGCCCCCCGCACCAGGGCCCTTTTGTTTTACATAGGCTTATATAGGGAAAATCTTGAAAAATCTTCTTTTCTGAAACTGCAAGGCCCAGGTCTTTGATACATGTATTTGGTTTGAAGCTTCATCTTGTGGACCTCTACCAAGATTGTTCAAATTATAGCCCTGGGGCCAAAAATGCCCCCGCTCTGGGGCCCTTTTGTTTTACATAGACTTATATAGGGAAAATCTTGAAAAATCTTCTTCTCTGAAACCACAAGGCTTAGGTATTCGATATTTGTTATGACACTTCAGCTAGTGGACCTCTATAAAGATTGTTCAAATTATAGCCCTGAGACCAAAAATGCCCCCGCCATGTGGCCCTTGGGTTTTACATAGACTTATATCGGGAAAATCTTTAAAAATCATCTTCTCTGAAACACAAGGCTTAGGTCTTTGATATTTGTTATGAAGCTTCAGCTAGTGGACCTCTACCAAGATTATTCAAATTATAGCACTGGGGCCAAAAATGCCCCCGCTCCGGGGCCCTTTGGTTTAACATAGACTTATATAGGGAAAATCTTGTTTTACATAGACTTCTATATGCAGGGTAAACCTTTAAAATCTTTTTCTCTGAAACCAGAAAGCCCAGGTCTTTCATATTCGATATGAAGCTTCATCTTGTGGACCTCTACCAAGATTGTTCAAATTTTAGCCCTGGGGCCAAAATTGACCCTGCCCGGGGCCCACTTGTTATGCTTTGGATCAGGTGAGCGAACCAGGGCCCTCTGGTTTTTTTTCTACACAAAGTGTGGCTTACAGGGGTATTAACCAAAAATTACAATAATATATTCATGTATATATATATATTATATCTGTAGGCATATTTTCATATTGGCACGAAAAAGAACATCATGATATTAAACACACCCGTGCGAATTTGTGCATTTTTACGCTCCTCCAAAATGGCCATTTTTTTCCGATGAAAATCTGTGATATTTTTCTTATAAATACATGTACTGCAAACTTAGGTGGTGGGTGCTCGTTAGGACCGCCTCATTGAGGCGGTTCTAACGAGTATCCACAACCTATGTCTTGGAGCAAGAATAAGAAAAATAATGTTTAACCCCATAAACCCCAGTTTTCTTTATATAAAGTGGGGTATAGGGGGTCTTCATTTCACGGACTTGTTCACATGATGAATGAAACAAAAATAATTTCAATCATTGGCGAGACACGTGGACAGATAGATACATTTAAGTTTCATCTAGCTTATCTTCGGCCCCAGCCTATCTGGGTTTAAAAAAATAGATTGGGCTACATCCTTCTTCCATGCAGAGCTGAGAGCTGAAACCAACCGCATATGAGTACTGGTAAACCTCTTATAGATTATAAGCCTGCCCTGGTGGTGCGAGTCTGACCGCCCATGCATATAAACCCTATTGGTTTCATTGGGCACCAGAGCATAAAATGAGAAAGGAAAATGAAAATATGCCTATTCAAGTATATTGAAAAATTTACCCCCCCCCCCCAAATCTGATCAGCACTTACATAGATTGTGGGTACTCGTTAGAACAGCCTTAGCCACAATTTATGTTTTTGAGCAGAAATAAGAAAAATGTTTAAACACACAATCTATGTTTTGGAGCAAAAATAAGAAAAATAATATATACCCCAGTTGTACCACATACAAGTAGGCTTTAGAAGCCTCCGTGGTGTAGTGGTTACGCTACTCGCCTTGTAAATCAGGGATCGCAGGATCGATCCCGGGCTTCTCCAGACTTTCGGATGAGTCTTTAAACCGAGGTCCCGTCTCCGTATGACCTTAGCTGTTGATGGGACGTAAAACTCAAACACTCACTCACAAGTAGGCTTTAAGGAGGTCATAATTATATACCGGTAGGCATATATGTATAAATTTTCTGATGTTAATTTATAACACAAGTGTTATTTGTATCCCAATGAAAGGTATGATAATAATGAAACAACAGCAACAACAAAGCAAGCATTTTGTAGGCTTAGGTCAAACTAATTTCAAACTTTAAAAACTGACAGGGTTTGGTAAATTTTAGGGCAATATGTATTCTCCTGCTCTTGGATTCGGCCTGTAGTAACACTATTTATATTATATATATGCTGCATATGAGACTGCATTATGTACCGTTTTTATCCCCCGACCGAATAGGTTCGGGGGATATAGCGATCAGCCTGGCGTCTGTCCGTCCGCCCATAGACGCAACCTTGTGATGGCCATAACTCCTATACCCTTTTAGATTCATTGATGGTTCTTGGCACACTTGTTAACAAGGTGGAGACAGTGTGTCAGTGGCAAGAACCAGAGCTCTGGATGCCCTACTTTTTGAGTTATCTCCCCTTTTAATAAAATAGAATGACTACTTTGTGATGGCCATAACTCCAATACCCTTTGAGATATATTGATGGTACTTGGCACAGTTATTCACAAGGCTGAGACAGTGTGTCATGCACAAGAACCACAACTCTGGTTGCCGTGGTTTTTGAGTTATCTCCCCTTCCAATAAAATAGGGTGGCTACCTTGCGCTGGCCATAACTCCAATACCCTTTAAGATATATTGATGAAGCCTGGCACAGTTGTTCACAAGGCCGAGACCGTGTGTCATGCACAAGAACCACAACTCTGGGTGCCATGGTTTTTGAGTTATCTCCCCTTTCAATAATATAGAATCACTACCTTGTGATGGCCATGTCTCCAATACTCTTTGAGATATATTGATGGTACTTAGTACAGTTGTACATAAGGTTAAGCAGATGTGTCACATGCAAGAACCACAACTCTGGGTGCCCTGGTTTTTAAATTATCTCCCCTGACAATATAACCTTGTGATGGCCATAGCTCCAATACCCTTTGAGATATATTGATGGTACTTGGCATACAAGATTGAGACGGCACTTCATGCCTAAGAACCACAACTCTGGGTGCTATGATATTTGAGTTATCTCCCCTTCCAATAAAACGGTATGACCACCTTGTGATCTCTGTACCTCCAATACCCTTTGAGACATATTGATGGTACTTGATGCAGATGTACATGAGGTTAAGCAGGTGTGTCATGCTCAAGAATTACAACTCTGGGTGTTATGGTTTTTTAGTAATCTCCCCTGACAATATAACCTTGTGAAGGCCATAAGTCCAACACCCTTTGAGATATATTGAAGGAACTTGGCACAATTGTAAACAAGGTACAGAAGGGGTGTAATGGGCAAGAATCACAACTGTTGGTGCTGTTGTATTTGAGTTATCTACCCTTCCAATATAACAGTATGACCAGCTTGTGATCCCCATATCTCCAATACCCTTTGAGACATATTGATGGTACTTTGTACAGAAATACAGGAGCATAAGCAGGCATGTCATTCACGAGAACCACAATTCTGAGTGCCCTGGTTTTTAGCTCACCTGAGCCTTTAGGCTCATAGGTGAGCTTATAGTATAGACATGGTCCGTCGTCTGTCTGTCCGTCCGTCCACCATTTTCAAAGATCTTCTTCTCCTATACTGCAGGGCCAATCAAAGCCAAATTTCATATGGAGCCTCAGTGGGATGGGGGAACGAAAGTTTGTTCGCGGGGTCTGGATCACATGACCAAGATGGCCGCCATGCCCATATATGGTAAAAAGCCTTCAAAAATCTTCTTCTCCAGAACCATAAGGCCAGTGGCCTTGAAACTTGGCATGTAGCATATGGTACTCAGGTCCATCATGGTTTGTACAAATGGTGACCCTGGGTTGACCTTTACCTATTTTACAGCAATGTCAAATTTGCCGACTTAGGCTTTTGCATGGGGCAAAGTGAAAATAATGGATTTATAGGAAACCATTGAAGACAGTGTCACCAAAATTGATAGATCAGGTAAAGTAACTGAATACATGAAGGTCTATGGGTGATAAAGGTCAAGGTCATTCATTGGCCTTAGACCCAAGATGGCCGCCATGCCCATATATGGTAAAAAGCCTTCAAAAATCTTCTTCTCCAGAACCATAACGCCAGTGGCCTTGAAACTTGGCATGTAGCATATGGTACTTGGGCCCATCATGGTTTGTACAACTGGTGACCCTGGGTTGACCTTGACCTATTTTACAGCAATGTCAAATTTGCGACTTAGGCTTTTGCATGGGGCAAAGTGAAAATAATGGATTTATAGGAAACCATTGAAGACAGTGTCACCAAAATTTGTAGATCAGGTAAAGTAACTGAATACATGAAGATCTATGGGTGAGAAAGGTCAAGGTCATTCATTGGCCTTAGACCAAGGTCATTCAGGATCCATATTTCAGATATTTTTTTCTCCAAAACTGCTGAGCCAATTTAAGTGAAATTTAATATGGAGCCTTTGTGAGTTGAACAAATGAAAAAATACCGGCCCCGATAGCTCAGTTGGTAGAGTGTCCGCTCCGGGGAACGGGAGGTCTGGGGTTCGATCCCGGGCCGCGACACACCAAAGTCGTTAAAAATGGTACTAGCTGCTCCTCGCTTGGCACTCAGGTTTACGGGGAAGAGCTAGGACTGGTCGATCCAGTGTCAGGATAATGTGACTGGGTGTGGTATCATGCAATGTGTCTGGGACATGATACTTCAGTGAGGCAGCACTATAAACGTGAGCATTGAGCTCCCTGTCACAACCAGCCACCGTCGTGATATGACTAAAAAATTGTTGAAAGCGACGTTAAACCCGAATTCATACACACACACACACAAATGAAAAAATGCCAATACGGTCTTGATCACATGACCAAGATGAAAAGTTGCCAATATGGTCTAGGTCACATGACCAAGATAGCCACCACGACTATATATTTATATATTTTTCTTATAACTATTTGATTTTGTGCAGAGTTTAATAAAAATAAATAAATAAAGGCTGTCTATAGTTTTAAGCGTCGGTTGTTATTGTTTTTTTATTATTTTCTACTTGAAAATAGACAAAAAGGGGACCAGTCTGAAGCATAGGCACCGAGGTTATAAAACTTTTTTCACGCTCAACTCACTTCAGCATGAAATTTACCCTGCTCATAAGTTTTAAAATGCCAACAAATATTGAGATGGCATTTTAAAATTTATGAGCAGGGTAAATGACATTTTCTGCTGATCTAAGTAGGAAAATTGTCACCAGACAGGTGAGCGGTTCAGGACCACTGGTCCTCTGGTTTAGTTATGTCCCCTGACAGTATAATTTTGTGACGGACATAACTGCAATACTTTTGTGAAATATTGCTGATTTAATTCTGGTGTATGTTCTATTGGTGAATAATCTTCTGAAGGCCATATTGGCTTTTAGTAGGGGGATTTGCCATCTCTTTTGATGGCTATTTTCTATAACAGCTGCATTACCTATGGATTACATTATTGGCTACTAAAGTGCTGCTTTTTATACTGACCCCAAAAAATAGATGTCTGTAGAAAAACAAAATTAAGTAAGGGCCTGCAGCACTCATTAGCCTGATTCAAGTAAAAACAAAAAAAAATGCATTGCTTTCTCCCAGTTTAAACAGCCCAAGTCTCATCCAAAATAATATTTGAAGTTTTGTTTTGATACCTGTCAAACCAAAATGAAAACATTTAATCTGGTTCATTTAATTTTGAAATAATCCCAATGCGCCGAATTGGCAGATGCGCAGAATTAGCCTACATGACTATATATTTTTTTTTCAACACGATATGTTTTTTTTTTCTTCTCAAAACATGCATAAATCTTAAAAAAAAAAAAATCTGATAATACACCCTCACTCCTAGTACAGAATAGTCTCTGTTCTGTACTAGGGGTGAGGGTGGATTATCAGACTTTTTATATTTTTTTAAAAGATTTATGCATGTTTTGAGAAAATAAAACATATCATGTTGAAAAAAAATATATAGGGTCAGAGGTACGTTACTAACACCTGTGGCTCAAACCTAGCTACACAATCCTCAGCATCTTCAGCCGTCAAAATAATCAAATCTGGAAGGGCATTCCTATCTGTAATGGTTGAAGGGATGGGCAGGGGGCCTGGGCAGGGATATACAGGTGTACACATTTTGACCATATTTTTATCTATAAGCACTTATGCACTAGTCATTTGTTTGACCCCGCCCATTGGGGCTTGAAGAAATATATGGGCTGCATGATGTTTCCACGCAGAGCTGAATCCGGCCCGCACACTAGTACTGGTAAACCGCTTAGAGGATCTAAGCCTGTCCAGGAACCGGGGTGCGAGGCGGACCGTCCATGCATATAATCCCTATTGGTTTCATTGGGTGGGATATGTCATTTCATCTCAATGTAGGGTAAAAGTCCAACAAAAGTGGAAGCAACATCGCCAAAATAACCTATATATAGTGTTGACGGGACTATAAACCTCAAATCAAACAAACAAAACGATTGTTAGGTCTTAGATGTGCAAGTCTTTATACTCACTCTGGTAATCAGGAAAAACAAAGTTGAATTTAATAAGCAGGAATAGAGTAAATTCTTATCTGAAAAGAAATGGTCAAGATCAGTCTGATCCATGGCAAGTTGTTCATAGACAGGTATTTCAGATCCGTGGCAAGTTTATCAGCAAAAATTGAAATATTTCAGATAAAAATGTGATATTTTTCATATTCCCAAAAAATATATTTTGGGTACTCGTTAGAAATGCCCCAGCGAGGCGGTTCAAACGAATACCCACAATAAATGTTTTTTAAGCAGAAATCAGAAAAATAACTTATACCCCTGTAAACCCAAGTTTTACTGTATGAAATTAGGGTTTAAGGGTTAGGGTGAAACTTATATAGGCGTGTTTTTGTGATGTTTGAATCTTACACAATCAAATATCATTGTGAACCTGTAATGATGTTTCACATGGATAACATCCATAAAATTCCTCTGGAAGAGTAGTTGCCCAAGTTTTAAAGCTATTAAAAGGTTTGAATGAATTATCAAAATGAATGAATGAATATTTCATTAAAATAAATGAACAGACAGACAGACAGAACCTTTGTTTGAAGAAAACGTATATGATGTTTTCAAGGGTGATTAACACCCCTCTGAACCCTTCTTTATAAAAGAAAAATGGGGTTAAGGAGGATTTTCATTAATTATCTCAGATTGGTTCGAAAACATAGATTGTGGGTAAGCGTTAGAACCTCCTCATTCTAACGAGCAACAACAATCTATATTTAGACAAGACATAAGAAAATTTTCATTTGAAAAAAAATGGAAGATTTGGAGCTATATCTAACACTCCATTAAGGCGCTAGGGTGTTTTGTCGCAATGTACCTAGAAAATGACGGCCCCCGTCCATCGGGGCTTGAAGAAATATATGGATTGCATGATGTTTCCACTCAGAGCTGAAACCGACCCGCACACGAGTACTGGTAAACGGCTTAGAGGATCTAAGCCTGCCCAGGAAAGCGGTGCGAGTCAGCCCGTCCATGCTTATAAACCCTATTGGTTTCATTGGGCGACAGGGCTTGAGATGTCATTTCATCTCAAGTGTTGGGTAAAAGTCCCACAAAATTGGAAGCAACGTCTCCAAAATGACCTTTACAGTGTTGACGGGAACGTTAAACCTCAAATCAAACAGAAACCTAGAAAATGTGTTTTGCATTTAAAAATATTTTTGAATTATAAATCACAATAAAAATCAGGTGCCAAAATCAGGCCCATTTTCTCTATCAGTACCATTTATGTACAGGTGTGCAACAACAATCTATATTTAGACAAGACATAAGAAAATTTTCATTTGAAAAAAAATGGAAGATTTGGAGCTATATATAACACTCCATTAAGGCGCTAGGTTCATTTAATTTTGAAATAATCCCAATGCGCCGAATTGGCAGATGCGCAGAATTAGCCTACAATCCGGCCCGCACACTAGTACTGGTAAACCGCTTAGAGGATCTAAGCCTGTCCAGGAACCGGGGTGCGAGGCGGACCATCACTAGGCGACATGGCTTGAGATGTCATTTCATCTCAATGTCGGGTAAAAGTCCCGCAGGATTGGAGGCAACGTCTCCAAAATGACAGGTCTTTACAGTGTTGACGTTAAACCTCAAATCAAACAAAAACACTCTCTGTGTTATTATAAACAGCGGGGCTGTGACCTTCTGGAGGTCCCCCGCAGTACAGGGGCGCTGGCTTCTAGCAGGGCTGTTAAAAGTCATTGTCCCCGCTATCCTCGTAGGTGTGGGGGGTTGTGGGGGGGGGGGTGGGTGTGGGCAGTGCTTACAAATGACTGGAGTTTTACAGTGAAGTAACATTGTGCACATAAAGATTTGATGGTTCGTGATAGTGACTTTAAATACATTGCAAAGTAAATGTTGTTTTTATCAACAACTTTCGGGGCAGTCCGGTTATATTGCACGCACATAAGGAGCATGATAGCTCAGTGGTTAGAACACTTGCCTCTGATGCTAGAGACCCCCAGTCGATCCCCGGAGGCAGTGATTATGTCGCTGTCCAAACACGGTCCATTGACATCATTTGCAGGGATGAATGCCAAAAAGTGCACTGTCCTTCAGATCAGGACTTTAACTGGTGGCCTCTTGTGCAGGAAGAGTCATATCCTGTGCAAGTTAAAGGTTTGGCATCCCCATGTTAAAACTCAGGTTCAGCAGGTTGAGAAGGTTCAGAGGACGGCTGTCCGATGGCGGAACAGGAGTAGTGTTGGTGAAATGCTCGATGAGCTGGAGTAGCCATCGTTGGAGGCTCGTCATGAGCAGTCCTCTTTAACCTTCTTTTGTAAGATACACTCTGACACAGTGTCTCTTAATAAAGATAAATACTTGACCCCTGTGACTACTTCAACTTTAACAAGGGCATCAAAATTAAACAGCAGTCAATATCGTAGGTACCAGGCCTATAGTGATGCCCTGAAGAATTCTTTCATCCCTAGAATTATTCCTCAGTGGAATAGTTTTCCCTTCTCTGTGGTATTATAAAATGGTTTGGTAAGCTCAAGGTACATAAGGCATCTGGGTCGGATGACCTGAATGCCCGGGTGCTTAACCCATTTAGTACCGGAAACCCCAGAACGGGTACCAGGGCAAACAGTACAGGTCCAGATCAGACTCTGCAGAATGCGGCGTCTGATCAGGGCCAACACTGTTTTGCAAAATTTTCAGCCTAATTCCAAATAGTTTTTAGCTCACCGTCACGTAGTGACGAGGTGAGCTTTTGGGATCACTTTTTGTCCGTCGTGCGTCCGTGCGTGCGTAAACAATTTCTTTAAACGACATCTCCTCCTAAACCACTGATCGGATTTTGACCAAACTTCACAGGAATGATCCTTAGGTGGTCCCCTTTCAAAGTTGTTCAAATGGTTCCGGTCTGTTGCACATCTAGGTCACAGGAGCAAAAAATAGATTTTTTTCCCAAAAAATCTTCTTCTCTGAAACCACAAGGCCCAGGTCTTTGATATTTAGTATGAAGCTTCATCTAGTGGACCCCTACCAAGATTGTTCAAATTATAATGCTGGGGCCAAAAATGCCCCCGCCCTGGGGCCCTTTGGTTTTAAAATAGGCTTATATAGGGAAAATCTTTAAAAAATCTTCTTCTCTGAAACCACAAGGCCCAGGTCTTTGATATTTGGTATGAAGCTTCATCTAGTGGACCCCTACCAAGATTGTTCAAATTATAGTGCTGGGGCCAAAAATGCCCCCGCCCCGGGGCCCTTTGGTTTTACATAGGCTTATATAGGGAAAATCTATAAAAATCTTCTTCTCTGAAACCACAAGGCCCAGGACTTTGATATTTGGTATGAAGCTTCATCTAGTGGACCCCTACCAAGATTGTTCAAATTTTAGTGCTGGGACAAAAAATGCCCCCGCCACGGGGCCCTTTGGTTTTACATTGGCTTATACACGGAAAATCTTTAAAAATCTTCTTCTCTGAAACCACAAGGCCCAGGTCTTTGATATTTGGTATGAAACTTCATCTAGTGGACCCCTACCAAGATTGTTCAAATTACAGTGCTGGGGCCAAAAATGCCCCCGCCCCGGGGCCCTTTGGTTTTAGATAGGCTTATATAGGGAAAATCTTTAAAAATCTTCTTCTCTGAAACCACAAGGCCCAGGTCTTTGATATTTGGTATGAAGCTTCATCTAGTGGACCCCTACCAAGATTGTTCAAATTATAGTGCTGGGGCCAAAAATGCCCCCGTCCCGGGGCCCTTTGGTTTTACATAGGCTTATATAGGGAAAATCTTTAAAAATTTTCTTCTCTGAAACCACAAGGCCCAGGACTTTGATATTTGGTATGAAGCTTCATCTAGTGGACCCCTACCAAGATTGTTCAAATTTTAGTGCTGGGACAAAAAATTCCCACGCCACGGGTAGGAGTGTAACAATGCATCGGACTATCGATGCATTGCGATAGGCACTGGGTCGATGGTACTGCATCGATGGTAAAGTTAAACATCGATGACTATCGCCGATAGTGTTTTGAACTATCGATAGTTTCGATAGTTCTCCATATCTCAAGTTTTTTTTTTCAGATAATTCCCGAAGTTGTTTTCATTTTTGTACCCGGTAAAGCGTGAAACTGTATATTTTCCTAATCATAATCCAATAATCTACCGTATCAGTGGGGGTCAACGGCTGCTTGTCGCGAGATAAAGGGGCAATAAAATTTCAGCGGAATCGTGATTTAGCGGTAGCCTACAGGTACACGGTGTTTATGCATCATATTTGTTATGCATTATCCTCTTTACACCCAATGTCAGCACGCTGAAAATTCCTTCACTGAACGGGTAAATTTTCAGCTTTCTCATTCTGAAGCACATTTCAACAGTAAACACTTTGATGTTAATTCCTTTCGAAATAATTGACACGGATGACCACGCATATTTTGATTACACTAATCTGAAAGCTGTCTGTAAGCCAGTGATAAGAAAAGCGATGATTAGTTAATGCGTGTTTACACAACGGTATTTCTTATCAAAGAGTGCCGCCCACATAAGCACGTGAAGCATGGGAAGTCTGCACAGGTCACTACCGCTTCGAAAGGTGCAAAAAATGTTCTGGTTGATGTTTTAGAGGATTCTTATTTGGTCAATAGCAGACATCAAATGAAATGCGTGTCGTCTTGCAAAGAACGTTAATAATTTGAGCATCCAGAAATGTTAATAAAGCCGGGGAATTAATTTTAAATCTTGGACACAGTGTATTAAAAAAATATGCACATGGAAATACCGCACTAGAAAACAATTACAACTCCAACCTCATTATAACACAGAACTCTGGACGGTCCAACAAACGGACCATGTTAGTTAATTGAATCGTGTTATAAACGCCGACTGTGTTTGTCATGGACCAGTCTATTCTACTATCACACTATAAACGCAAGCCTCCGGCGCTATCGAAATCTATGTAATGTTCCGCATGACAAAGTGTGAAAATAAAGTCAAGTTATGTATCTAATTTGCATTTATTCCTTAATCATAAAATATAATCCACAATCAATGTGAGAAGGATTTAATCTCTCCTAAGACGATTAGCTATATGATATATCTAAAGGTATATGTATGTGTAATAAAAGCAGACTATTCTACTGTTTCGTGAATGGTTATGTTTTGGCGCCAAATAGCAGACCCTTGGCGGGGAAAAGTCGAACCCTTTAGTTTGTCTAACCACATCTGTATGCTGTTGTTGGTGATTGACACGGAGCTTCCGGGGATAAGTCAGGAATTGTTTCCAGGGTTAAGTTGGGAGCAGGGCACAGTTTTCTATCCACCTCTATTCACAACCGTTTATCTATCGAGAAAATATTTTTTACTGGTTCCAAACAACGTTTTTTCATAAAAGAAATATGCCTCAATAAAATAAAACAATGACATCAAACACATGTGGGGTTGATGGGGTCGGATGACGTCATTTACCGATCGCTAGCAGAAAAACGGTAGCGGTGGTTTGTGGACGGTGGATTTTATGGCGATTTGGATGGTGGAAAACTTTGATGTTTGCCATGAACTTGCTTGTAGGGCGGGTGTGAATGTTTGGCTTCATTTTGGATGGATGAGTCGTCTTGTGGCTAGATCATTAAATTATAAATTAAGCTGCAATCTGTATTCTCTTTTCTCGCTAAGCTGACAATTTTGATCTTTTGAGTATATCGGCTGCAGTTCGTGTTAATCATGTGTGTCAAGCTAAATGAGTTTATATAATTGTATCTTTAATTACTAATTGGATAAGCTATTATGACATGTCTGCAATTAACTTGAGAAAGGACCGTTATTGACCGTGACAACTATAGTATTTTCTACCATATTACCTCACTTAAAGTCGTACAGAAATAAAGTTATTGTACTTAAAACTTGATAGAAACCTTAGATTATATTTATAAATGTTTTTTGGGGAAAATTCGGGTCCAAATATATTTTATTTTGATAAAGCAACTGATGGTACATTCTCACTGTGAATTGATACATGTATTTGGCAACTTCTATTGAAATGAGTCTCCAAGATGATTTACACTTGAAAGAAAAAAGATGCTCCTGGGGAGCTGTTTCCTCTTGTAGGGGCAGGCAGAAAAGCAAACAGGAGTATGCAGCAGTTGTCCCCCTGTGTAAATTGTCTTGTATTTCTTTTATGCAGATTATACATACAGAAAAACAGTTGACGGTTTGAATAGTTTTTATTTTCTTCTAAAACAAGAAATCTCTTTCAGGCAATAGTATCGCAATAGTATTGCAATAGTAGTCAGCGATAGTAATAGTATCGCAATGGTTCTTCCTGCAATGTCAATACTATCGCAATAGTCATTTTCTGACTATCGTTACATCCCTAGCCACGGGGCCCTTTGGTTATACATTGGCTTCTATAAAGAAAACTTTTAAAAATCTTCTTCTCTGAAACCACAAGGCCCAGGTCTTTGGTATTTGGTATGAAGCTTCATCTAGTTGACCCCTACCAAGATTGTTCAAATTATAGTGCTGGGGCCAAAAATGCCCCCGCCACGGGGCCCTTTGGTTTAACATACCGGTAGGCTTATTTAGGGAAAATCTTTAAAAATTTTCTTCTCTGAAACCACAAGGCCCAGGACTTTGATATTTGGTATGAAGCTTCATCTAGTGGACCCCTACCAAGATTGTTCCAATTTTAGTGCTGGGACAAAAAATGCCCCCGCCACGGGGCCCTTTGGTTTTACATTGGCTTATATAGGGAAAATCTTTAAAAATCTTCTTCTCTGAAACCACACGGCCCAGGTCTTTGATATTTGGTATGAAGCTTCATCTAGTCGACCCCTACCAAGATTGTTCAAATTATAGTGCTGGGGCCAAAAATGCCCCCGCCCTGGGGCCCTTTGGTTTTACATAGGCTTATATAGGGAAAATCTTTAAAAATCTTCTTCTCTGAAACCACAAGGCCCAGGACTTTGATATTTGGTATGAAGCTTCATCTAGTGGACCCCTACCAAGATTGTTCAAATTATAGTGCTGGGACAAAAAATGCCCCCGCCACGTGGCCCTTTGGTTTTACATAGGCTTATATAGGGAAAATCTTTAAAAATCTTCTTCTCTGAAACCACAAGGCCCAGGACTTTGATATTTGGTATGAAGCTTCATCTAGTGGACCCCTACCAAGATTGTTCAAATTATAGTGCTTGGGCAAAAAATGCCCCTGTCCCGGGGCCCTTTGATTTTACATAGGCTTATATAGGGAAAATCTTTAAAAATCTTCTTCTCTGAAACCGCTAGGCCCAGGTCTTTGATATTTGATGTGTAGCTTCATCTAAGACTAGTGGACCTTTGCCAAGATTGTTCAAATTTTAGCCTTTGTTGATGTTTGGTATGAAGCTTCACCTTTAAGACCTCCCTCAACATTATGCACATTAAAGCCCTGGGGCCAATAATGGCCCTCTCTGGGGCCCACTTGTTACACTATGGATCAGGTGAGCGATCCAGGGCCATCATGGCCCTCTTGTTGAAGAAAACACAACCTGACACCCCTAAATTCTGAAATGGATTCCTGCTTTATACAGTAAATTCGAATTGTATTCGAAAGGTTTCCGGTTTCAGCGGTTGATCGCTGAAGATGACGTATCGATTACGAACCGCCTCTTGTTTTTTACTGGCTACCTATGTACCGCCCTAATTTGTTCTTAGAGAGCTGCTGAAGTCACGCTAAGGTCAGCTGTTCGGTGTAAATTTCAACATGTTGAAGTTGTGCAGATTTAAAAGTGTTGACCCAACAGGTCTCCTGTGGGCACGCAAAGATCCGCCCAAATCTTTTACGGATGAGTTCTCAATAACCGTCGAGTCGAGCAATTAAGTGACAAATATTTTTTCTTTATTTATTTATTTTCTGCCAACAGTGGCCAACTCTTAAAGGAAAGAATTAGCTCCTGAGGAGCAAATTCTTTCCTTAATTTGCTCCTGAGAAGCAAATTCTTTCCTTTAAGAGTAGATCCCTTTTTTCGTGGAACAGAGCTTATAGAAAAGCAAACACGAAGTCCCGAAAGTTGTCCCCTTTTAAAACAATGGTGGAAAATGCCAGGTGTTGACATTCCCCTCAAGAAACCAATATTTTTCCTTTACTGCAAGATTTCATGTAACCAATAACAGACTTTAATTGACCAATATTTCTGCTTTTCTGTCAGTTTGTTTGTTTGTTTGCTTTGAGGTTTATCATCCAATTTTGTGGGAATTTTACTCGACATTGAGATAAAATGACATCTCCATCCCTGCCGCCCAGTGAAACATATAGGGTTTTAATGCGTCTCGTCGTTGATACGAACCATAAAAGCACACCTATATAATTTTGACCGCCTACCACCCCCTCCCCAACGAAAACTTGACTCAACGTTGGAACAGCGTTTTAAATTCTTTCTTTCTACTATCGGTTGAATCAACATTGGAGCGTTTTCAATTCTAGTGTGATCGGTCACTGACGCTCCAGGTTTGCAGGATGAAAACATACACAGTAATTAGAGATCTTTAATCTGCTCAGAATGGGCCTCCCTGCACGTGCGCCTCCCTCCACATGCAGGGGGTCCCCAATTAACGTCCCGATGCGGAGGACGATGCACTTTGTGCCATTCAGCCGGAGCATGTTTGGACACCGCAGTTTTATTACCGCTGCCGGGAATCAAACCGGGAGCCTCTAGCATCATAGGCAAGTGCACTAACCATTGAGCTACCACGGCTGTCCGATGGCGGAACAGGAGTAGTGTTGGTGAAATGCTCGATGACCTGGAGTAGCCATCGTTGGAGGCTCGTCATGAGCAGTCCTCTTTAACCTTCTTTTGTAAGATACACTCTGACACAGTGTCTCTTAATAAAGATAAATACTTGACCCCTGTGACTACTTCAACTTTAACAAGGGCATCAAAATTAAACAGCAGTCAATATCGTAGGTACCAGGCCTATAGTGATGCCCTGAAGAATTCTTTCATCCCTAGAATTATTCCTCAGTGGAATAGTTTTCCCTTCTCTGTGGTATTATAAAATGGTTTGGTAAGCTCAAGGTACATAAGGCATCTGGGTCGGATGACCTGAATGCCCGGGTGCTTAACCTATTTAGTACCGGAAACCCCAGAACGGGTACCAGGGCAAACAGTACAGGTCCAGATCAGACTCTGCAGAATGCGGCGTCTGATCAGGGCCAACACTGTTTTGCAAAATTTTCAGCCTAATTCCAAATAGTTTTTAGCTCACCGTCACGTAGTGACGAGGTGAGCTTTTGGGATCACTTTTTGTCCGTCGTGCGTCCGTGCGTGCGTAAACAATTTCTTTAAACGACATCTCCTCCTAAACCACTGATCGGATTTTGACCAAACTTCACAGGAATGATCCTTAGGTGGTCCCCTTTCAAAGTTGTTCAAATGGTTCCGGTCTGTTGCACATCTAGGTCACAGGAGCAAAAAATAGATTTTTTTCCCAAAAAATTAAAAAATCTTCTTCTCTGAAACCACAAGGCCCAGGTCTTTGATATTTAGTATGAAGCTTCATCTAGTGGACCCCTACCAAGATTGTTCAAATTATAATGCTGGGGCCAAAAATGCCCCCGCCCTGGGGCCCTTTGGTTTTAAAATAGGCTTATATAGGGAAAATCTTTAAAAAATCTTCTTCTCTGAAACCACAAGGCCCAGGTCTTTGATATTTGGTATGAAGCTTCATCTAGTGGACCCCTACCAAGATTGTTCAAATTATAGTGCTGGGGCCAAAAATGCCCCCGCCCCGGGGCCCTTTGGTTTTACATAGGCTTATATAGGGAAAATCTATAAAAATCTTCTTCTCTGAAACCACAAGGCCCAGGACTTTGATATTTGGTATGAAGCTTCATCTAGTGGACCCCTACCAAGATTGTTCAAATTTTAGTGCTGGGACAAAAAATGCCCCCGCCACAGGGCCCTTTGGTTTTACATTGGCTTATACACGGAAAATCTTTAAAAATCTTCTTCTCTGAAACCACAAGGCCCAGGTCTTTGATATTTGGTATGAAACTTCATCTAGTGGACCCCTACCAAGATTGTTCAAATTACAGTGCTGGGGCCAAAAATGCCCCCGCCCCGGGGCCCTTTGGTTTTAGATAGGCTTATATAGGGAAAATCTTTAAAAATCTTCTTCTCTGAAACCACAAGGCCCAGGTCTTTGATATTTGGTATGAAGCTTCATCTAGTGGACCCCTACCAAGATTGTTCAAATTATAGTGCTGGGGCCAAAAATGCCCCCGTCCCGGGGCCCTTTGGTTTTACATAGGCTTATATAGGGAAAATCTTTAAAAATTTTCTTCTCTGAAACCACAAGGCCCAGGACTTTGATATTTGGTATGAAGCTTCATCTAGTGGACCCCTACCAAGATTGTTCAAATTTTAGTGCTGGGACAAAAAATTCCCACGCCACGGGGCCCTTTGGTTATACATTGGCTTCTATAGGGAAAACTTTTAAAAATCTTCTTCTCTGAAACCACAAGGCCCAGGTCTTTGGTATTTGGTATGAAGCTTCATCTAGTGGACCCCTACCAAGATTGTTCAAATTATAGTGCTGGGGCCAAAAATGCCCCCGCCACGGGGCCCTTTGGTTTAACATAGGCTTATATAGGGAAAATCTTTAAAAATTTTCTTCTCTGAAACCACAAGGCCCAGGACTTTGATATTTGGTATGAAGCTTCATCTAGTGGACCCCTACCAAGATTGTTCCAATTTTAGTGCTGGGACAAAAAATGCCCCCGCAACGGGGCCCTTTGGTTTTACATTGGCTTATATAGGGAAAATCTTTAAAAATCTTCTTCTCTGAAACCACATGGCCCAGGTCTTTGATATTTGGTATGAAGCTTCATCTAGTCGACCCCTACCAAGATTGTTCAAATTATAGTGCTGGGGCCAAAAATGCCCCCGCCCTGGGGCCCTTTGGTTTTACATAGGCTTATATAGGGAAAATCTTTAAAAATCTTCTTCTCTGAAACCACAAGGCCCAGGACTTTGATATTTGGTATGAAGCTTCATCTAGTGGACCCCTACCAAGATTGTTCAAATTATAGTGCTGGGACAAAAAATGCCCCCGCCACGTGGCCCTTTGGTTTTACATAGGCTTATATAGGGAAAATCTTTAAAAATCTTCTTCTCTGAAACCACAAGGCCCAGGACTTTGATATTTGGTATGAAGCTTCATCTAGTGGACCCCTACCAAGATTGTTCAAATTATAGTGCTTGGGCAAAAAATGCCCCTGTCCCGGGGCCCTTTGATTTTACATAGGCTTATATAGGGAAAATCTTTAAAAATCTTCTTCTCTGAAACCGCTAGGCCCAGGTCTTTGATATTTGATGTGTAGCTTCATCTAGTGGACCTTTGCCAAGATTGTTCAAATTTTAGCCTTTGTTGATGTTTGGTATGAAGCTTCACCTTTAAGACCTCCCTCAACATTATGCACATTAAAGCCCTGGGGCCAATAATGGCCCTCTCTGGGGCCCACTTGTTACACTATGGATCAGGTGAGCGATCCAGGGCCATCATGGCCCTCTTGTTGAAGAAAACACAACCTGACACCCCTAAATTCTGAAATGGATTCCTGCTTTATACAGTAAATTCGAATTGTATTCAAAAGGTTTCCGGTTTCAGCGGTTGATCGCTGAAGATGACGTATCGATTACGAACCGCCTCTTGTTTTTTACTGGCTACCTATGTACCGCCCTAATTTGTTCTTAGAGAGCTGCTGAAGTCACGCTAAGGTCAGCTGTTCGGTGTAAATTTCAACATGTTGAAGTTGTGCAGATTTAAAAGTGTTGACCCAACAGGTCTCCTGTGGGCACGCAAAGATCCGCCCAAATCTTTTACGGATGAGTTCTCAATAACCGTCGAGTCGAGCAATTAAGTGACAAATATTTTTTCTTTATTTATTTATTTTCTGCCAACAGTGGCCAACTCTTAAAGGAAAGAATTAGCTCCTGAGGAGCAAATTCTTTCCTTAATTTGCTCCTGAGAAGCAAATTCTTTCCTTTAAGAGTAGATCCCTTTTTTCGTGGAACAGAGCTTATAGAAAAGCAAACACGAAGTCCCGAAAGTTGTCCCCTTTTAAAACAATGGTGGAAAATGCCAGGTGTTGACATTCCCCTCAAGAAACCAATATTTTTCCTTTACTGCAAGATTTCATGTAACCAATAACAGACTTTAATTGACCAATATTTCTGCTTTTCTGTCAGTTTGTTTGTTTGTTTGCTTTGAGGTTTATCATCCAATTTTGTGGGAATTTTACTCGACATTGAGATAAAATGACATCTCCATCCCTGCCGCCCAGTGAAACATATAGGGTTTTAATGCGTCTCGTCGTTGATACGAACCATAAAAGCACACCTATATAATTTTGACCGCCTACCACCCCCTCCCCAACGAAAACTTGACTCAACGTTGGAACAGCGTTTTAAATTCTTTCTTTCTACTGTCGGTTGAATCAACATTGGAGCGTTTTCAATTCTAGTGTGATCGGTCACTGACGCTCCAGGTTTGCAGGATGAAAACATACACAGTAATTAGAGATCTTTAATCTGCTCAGAATGGGCCTCCCTGCACGTGCGCCTCCCTCCACATGCAGGGGGTCCCCAATTAACGTCCCGATGCGGAGGACATTGCACTTTGTGCCATTCAGCCGGAGCATGTTTGGACACCGCAGTTTTATTACCGCTGCCGGGAATCAAACCGGGAGCCTCTAGCATCATAGGCAAGTGCACTAACCATTGAGCTACCACGCTCGATTCAATGTCGAGTGCCTGCTCGGCCACTTTAATACATGTATATACAGGTGTTCATTCATTGTTTCTTGTTTTGCTCCCCGCCCATCGGGGCTTGAAGAAATAAATGGGCTGCATGATGCTTCCACGCAGAACTGAAAACGACCCGCACATGAGTACTGGTAAACCGATTAGAGGATCTAAGCCTGCCAAGGAAAAGCGGTGCGAGTCCATGCTCATAAACCCTATTGGTTTCATTGGGCGGCAGGGATTGAGATGTCATTACATCTCAATGTCGGGTAAAAGTCCCACCAAATTGGAAGCAATGTCTCCAAAATGACCTATACAGTGTCGACGGGGACGTTAAACCTCAAATCAAACAAATCAAAAACAAATCTTTCTCGTTTCTGCACCAACACTGTGACTGCTGGTTACGTACACGGATCAGCCTCGAGGTTTTAATGAGTATCCACAGTCTGTTTTGAGCAGAATATAGAATATATATTTATGTTAAACCTTCTGAAAAAAAAGACTTCTCAACTTTTCATATGATAAATTGTGATATTTGTCTTATTTCTGCTAAAAACAAAGATTGTGGGTGCTCGTTAGAACCGCCTCATTGCCCACAATTATGTTTTGGAGCAGAACAAAGAAAACAATGTATACCCTTTTAAACCCTACTTTTCTCTATATTGCAGGGTGTTCATTACATGGACTTGTTAACGTGATTCTACATTTTGCCTCGGTGCTCAACGCAAAAAAAAAAGAACAAAAAAAAAAACGCCAAACATAGAAATAACTACATTTTGCGTTGATGTAAAAAAAAACAGCGTCCACGCAAAATGTAGAATTACATTTTGTATTGTAACAAGGCTACCATCCTATAAGTTCCCCGCGAGCTTTGCTCAGCGGAGCTTAAGATACAGGGAAAAGTCATAAGATATGGAAAACATATTGAACAAAACCTTCCCTTTTATTTATGATTATCTTTCATGATTTGTGACATTTTTCTTATTTCTACTTAAAACATAGATTGCGAGTATGCATTATAAACTCATCAGCACAGATTATGGGTTTTGTTACGGAACCACCTGAATGAATGTTTCTGCTCAAAACGGGACCGCTTGAGCATAGGTTATCAGCGAGTACCCACAATCAGTGGTTTTAGACAGAATAAAGAACAATATTAAGATATTGTACACCCCTGCAAACCCCACTTTTCTCTTTATAAAGTGGGGTTTACCGGGAAGTTCATTGTATGGACTTGTTAACGTATTATATCCCAGTCCGATGCTTTTGCATTCACGATCTATAACAGTCACGCTTATTGTGATTCGGGAAAATTAGCGTAGGTTTGTGGGTAGACCTGTTCGAGTCTGACTTCCCATTAACGTCGAGCCAGCAGGGTAGAAAGGGCTAATGAACAGTTAAAATTAAAGACGCTCTAATGTCGAGTTATCTGCAGTCAGTAAGTACTGTTCAATATTTAGAGGCGGAGCTACGGCTGAAATGTAATTGATTGGTTAAGTGTGACAACTGAGATGGTGGTTTTTCTCACTTGATTGTTTACCTGCAAGCTGTAGACGATTGGGTTTCCGATCGATAAGAGAGCAAACATTTAGGACTCAAATAAAAACCACTGTATAAGGTAGAA